>OZ012735.1:706182411-706187411 GCA_963859935.3 Lathyrus sativus | reverse complement strand
CGAGCGTGGGTGCGCGTGTGCGCTCTCGTGTGAGTGTGTTTGTGTGTGTGTGTGTGCGTGGGTGCGTGCGTGTGTCTCTGTGTTTGTGTCTGTGTGTGTGCGTGTCTGCGTGCATGTGTGTGTGCGCGTGTGTGTGCGCGTGAGTGTGTGTGCGTGTTTGTGAGTGTGTACGCGTGTGCGTATGTGCGTATGTGTGTGTGTATGTGTGTGTGAGTGTCTGTGTGTCTGTAAGCACGCGCGCGTGCCTGCCGGTGTCTCTGCGTGTCTGTGCTAGTGTCTGTGTGTGTGCATGTGCGTGTGCGCGTGTGTGTATATGCGTGTGCGTGTATGTATGTGTGTGTGCATGTGCGTGTCTGTGCTTGCGTGCGTGCGTGAGTGTGCATGTGTGCGTGCGTGCGTGTGTGTGTGCATGTTTGTATGTGTACGCATGCGCATGCGTGTCTGTGTGTGTATGTGTGTGTGTCTCTGTGTGTGTGTGTGTCTATGTGTGTGCGTCACCCTGTGCGTGCGTGTCTGTGTGTGCGCGTGCATGTCTGTGTGTGTGCGCGTGCTTGCGTGTGCGTGTGTGGGTGCGTGTGTGTGTGCATGCGTGCGTGTGTGTTTGCGTGTGTGTGCGTATGTGTCTGCGCGTGCGTGTCTGTGTACGCGTGCTTCTGTGTGTGTGTGTGTGTGTGTGTGTGTCTGTGCGGTGTGTGTGTGTGTGTGTGTGTGTGTGTGCGTGAGTGTGTGTTTGCGTGTGTGTGTGTGTGTGTGTGCACGTGTGTGTCTATGTGTGTGGGCGTGCTCGCGCGTTTGTGCGTGTGTGTGCATGCGTGCGCGCGTGCGTGTCTGTGTGTGTATGTGTGTGTGTGTGTGTGTTTGTGTGAGTGTCTGTGTGTTTGTAAATGCCTGCGCGTGCATGCGTGTGTCTCTGCGTGTCTGTGTTTGTGTCTGTGTCTGTGTGCGTGTGTGCGCGTGCGCGGGTGTGTCTGTGTGTGTGCGCGTGAGTGTGTGTGAGCGTGTGTGCGTGCGTGTGTGTGCATGCGTGCGGGCATGTGTGTGTGCGTGCATGCGTGTGTGTGTGTGTCCGTGTGTGTGTGTGTATGTGTGTGTGTGTCTATGTGTGTGTGTGTGTGTGTGTGTGCAAGCGTGGGTGCGTGCGTGTGTGTGCGTGTGTGTGTGTGCGTGCGCGCGTGTTTGTGTGTGTGTGTCTATGTGTGTGTCTGTGTGCGTGAGTGCGCGCGCGTGCGTTTTTGTGTGTGTCTGTGCCTGCGTGAGTGTGTGTGCGTACGTGTCTGTGTGTGTACGCGTGCGCGTACGTGTCTGTGTGTGTGTGTGTGTGTGTGTGTGTGTGTGTGTGTGTGTGTATGTGTGTGTGTGTGTGTTTGTGTGTGTGTATGTGTGCGTGTATGTGTGTGTGTGTATATGTGTATGCGCGTGCGTATCTGTGTGTGTGTATCTGTGTGTGTCTATGTGTGTGTCTATGTGCGTGCGTGTGTCTGTGTGTGTGTGTGCATGCGTGGGTACATGTGTGTCTTTGTGCGTGTGTATGCGTGTCTGTGTCTGTGTCTATGAGTGTACGTATGTGTGCGTGTATTTGTATGTGCGTGTGCGTGTCTGTATATGTGTGCATGTGCGTGCATGCGTGTGTGTGTGTGTGTGTGTGAGTCTGTGCGCCCGCACACGCGCGTGCATGCTTGTGTGTGTGCGAGCGCATGAGTGCGTGCGTGTGTTCACGCGCGCGTGCGCTCGTATTTTTGCGCGTGCGTGCCTGTGTATATTTGTGTGTACGCGTGTGTGCGTGTGTCTCTGCGTGTCTGTGTCTGTGTTTGTGTGTGTGCGTGTGCATGTGCGTGCGCGTGCGTGTCTGTGCTTGTGTGTGTGTGTGTGAGTGCGTGTGTGCGTGAGCGCTTGCGTCTGCGTTTGTTTGCGTGCGCGCGTGTCTGTGTGTTTGCGAGTGGGCGCGCGCGCGTGCTTGCGTGTGTCTCTGCGTGTCTGTATCTGTGTCCGTGTGTTTGCGTGTGCGCATGCGTGTTTGTGTGTGCATGTGTATGCGCGTGCGTATCTATAGGTGAGCACGCGCGCAAGCGTACGCGCGCGTGTGTGCGTGCTTGCGTGTGTGTGTGCACGTGCGTGTCTGTGTGTGTGTAGGCGTGCTCGCACGTTTGTGTGTGTGTGCGTGCGTGCGCACGTACGTGTCTGTGCGTGTCTGTGTCTGTGAGTGTCCATGTGCGCGTGCGTGTTTTTGTGTGTGTGTGCGCGTGTGTGTCTGTCCGTGCGAGAGTGTGCGTGCGTGCGTGTCTGTATGTGTACGAGTGCACGTAGGTGTCTGTGTGTGTCTGTGTGTGTGTCTCTCCGTATGTGTGCATGTCTGTGTGTGTGTATGTGTGTGCGTCTGTGTGTGTGTGTGTATGTACGTGTGTGCGTGCGTGCGTGTGTGTGCTTGTGTGTCTCTGTGTGTGTGTGGGTGTATGCGTGCGTAAGTGCGCGTGTACGTGCGTGTATGTATGTGTGTGTGTGTGTCTGTGTGTGCGTGGGTGCGTGTGTATGTGTGCATGTGTGTGTGCGTGCCTGCGTGTGTCTCTGTGTGTCTGTGTCTGTGTGCGTGCTAGTGTGCATGCGTGTGTGTGCGTGTGAGTGTCTGTGCGTGTTTGTGTGTGTGTACGCGTGTGCGTGTGTGTGCGCGTGTGCACGTGCGTGTGTTTGTGTATGTGTGTGTGTGAGTGTCTGTGTGTCTGTGTGCGAGTATGTGTGTGCAAGTGTGCATGCGCGCGTGCTTGTGTGTTTCTCTGTGTGTGTGTGCGTGTGCCTATGTCTATGTGCGCGTGTGTGTCTGTGTGTGTGTGTGTGTGCGTGCCTGCGTGAGTGTGCGTGCGAGCGTGTGTGTGTGTGTGCGCTTGTGTTAGTGTGTGTGTGCGCGCGCGTGTTTGTGTATGTACGTGCGTGCGTACGTGTGTGCATGCGTCTATGTGTGTCTGCCATGCGCGCGTGCCTGCGTGTGAGTGTGTGTGCACGCCTGTGTCTCTATGTGTGTGTGTGTATGTGTGTGCGCGTGCGGGGTGGGGGGTGCATGCGAGTGTACGCGTGTGTGTTCGTGTGTCTCTATGTATCTGTGTCTGTGTGTGTGTCTCTGTGTATCTGTGTGTGTGTGTGTCTGTGCGTGTGCGTATATGTTTGTGCGCGCGTCTGTTTCTGTGCATGTTTGTGCGCGTGTGTGTGTGTGTGTGCCAGTGTATGTATGCGTCTGTGTGTGCGCGCATGCGTGCGTGCGTGTCTATGTGTGTGCGCGTGTGCGTGCGTTTATGTGTTTCTCTGTGTGTTTGTGTGTCTACGTGCGCGCGTGCTTGCTTTCACACATACGCGCGCGTGCTCCTGTGTCTCTGCGTGTAAGCGTGTGCGCGTGCGTGTCTTTGTCTGTGCGTGTGTGTGTGCGCGTGCGTGTCTGAGCGTGTGCGTGCAGCATGCGTGGGTGTATGCGTGTGTGCGTGTGTGCGTGTGCCCGCGTGCGCGTGTGTTCGTGCTGTGTGTATGTGTCTGTGTGTGTGCGTGTGCGTGTGCGTGTGCGTGTCTCTGTGCATGCTCATGCGTGTGTGTGTGTGTGTGTCTGTGTGTCTGTGAGTTTGTGCGGGTGCGCGCGTGCTTTTGTGCGTACGTATGTGTGCGCGAGCGCATGTTCGCGCGCGCTTGCGTGCGTATGTGTGTCTGTGAGTTTGTGCGGGTGCGCGCGTGCTTTTGTGCGTACGTATGTGTGCGCGAGCGCATGTTCGCGCGCGCTTGCGTGCGTATGTGTGTACGCGTGCGTGTCTGTGCGTGTATCTGCGTGTGCGCGTGCGTGCGTGCGTGTGTCTCTGCGTGTCTGTGTCTGTGAGTGTGCGTGCGCGTGCGTGTCTGTGCGTGTGTGTGTGTGTGTGTGTGTGTGTGTGCGTGAATGTGAGCGTGCGTGCGTGTGTGTGCGTGTGTTCGCGTGCGCGCTCGCGTGCTTGCGTGTGTCTATGTGTGTCTGTGCGTGCGTGTTTGTGTGTGCGCGTGTGTATGTGTGCGTGTTTGTATCTGTGCGTGTCTGTGTGTGTGCGTCTGTGTGCGCGTGCGTGTGTGTGTGCGTGCGTGTGTGCGTGGGTGTGTGTGCGTATGCATGCGTACATGCGTGTGTGTGTGTGTGCACGTGCGTGTCTTTGTTTGTGTGTGTGTGTGCGTGCGTGCGTGCTCGCGTGTTTGTTTGTGTGTGTGTGTGTGTGTGTGTGTGTGTTTGTATGTGTGTGTGTGTCTATGTGTGTGTGAGTGTATTTGTGTCTATTCACGTGCGCGTGCGAGTATTTGTGTGTGTGTGTGTGTGTGTGCGTGTGCGTGTCTGTGTGTGTGTGTGTGGGTCTGTGTGTGCGCGTGCGTGTGTGTATGTGTGCGTGTGTGTGTGTGTGTGTGTGTGTGTATGCGTGTGTGCGTGCGTGTGGGTGTGTGTCTGTGTGTCTCTGTATGTGCGCGTGCGTGTGCTTGCGTGCGTGTGTGTGTGCACGTGCGTGTCTGTGCATGTCTAGGTATGTGTGTGCGCGTGTGTGCGTGCGTGCCTGTGTATATTTGTGTGTACGCGTGTGTGCGTGTGTCTCTGCGTGTCTGTGTCTGTGTTTGTGTGTGTGCGTGTGCATGTGCGTGCGCGTGCGTGTCTGTGCTTGTGTGTGTGTGTGTGAGTGCGTGTGTGCGTGAGCGCTTGCGTCTGCGTTTGTTTGCGTGCGCGCGTGTCTGTGTGTTTGCGAGTGGGCGCGCGCGCGTGCTTGCGTGTGTCTCTGCGTGTCTGTATCTGTGTCCGTGTGTTTGCGTGTGCGCATGCGTGTTTGTGTGTGCATGTGTATGCGCGTGCGTATCTATAGGTGAGCACGCGCGCAAGCGTACGCGCGCGTGTGTGCGTGCTTGCGTGTGTGTGTGCACGTGCGTGTCTGTGTGTGTGTAGGCGTGCTCGCACGTTTGTGTGTGTGTGCGTGCGTGCGCACGTACGTGTCTGTGCGTGTCTGTGTCTGTGAGTGTGCATG
>OZ012735.1:706137411-706177411 GCA_963859935.3 Lathyrus sativus | reverse complement strand
CACTCCAAAAGGTGGAAGCTGATCCACATGATCGTAATATGTTAAACTCAAATTACAACTTTCAAAATTAATTTCACGTCGGAAACCAAGCATTTCATTTACAAGGCCACAAGTTTTTTATCCAGAAGTACAATGAATAATAGTCTGTTAGAAGTGTTAGAACATATGGGGCAGCACGGCACCAACGTTGTTACTATCCTAGATTTCCCTTTTTTTCATGCTCCCTCTCCAACATCAGTCAACTTTCCTTCCAATGAGGAACCAACGCAAACTATGATGGCTCGCTGTCCCATCAACAATGCCGATATAAGGCACAACTTATCAAAACCTTAAATTGGAACCGCCACATGCAAAACTCCTCGGCGGTAGTCGGAGTAGCACCTAGCCATAAGCAGAGGTCGTTGTTTCCTACAAAGAAGAAAGTGAAAACAATCATTGAGCAACGAAATGAAAAAGCGAAATGCAATGGAATACGTCCACAGCAGCATCATTCGGAAAAGAGAAGCTACCTAAATCCACATCATATCGACGAAGCTTCACAAGCACAGTTTTATTGTGACCATTATATTATCGCCGAAGCCATCCGCTACCTGGTTACAACGGAGACTAATTTAAAACAAGGATCAAAATTTCAGAAAGAAAACAAACAAGAATTCTAAGTACAGAGCACAAGACTGAAGAATAACCGAAGACCTCACCTCCGTCTCTATTTGATAACAATGCTGAAAGCTACCGCGCCCCTGGTGGTTCAACACTCGGTCCTCATACCATCAACTTCGCGACTTCCCTCCACAAAGCAAAGACGGAACTGCACAGTAGCAATACCTCTCACTATGCACTGCCAATATCTTTTCTTATTCCATGCCCTACCAGAGAACCTGCTAGTCAAATTGCCGCTGAAGCAAAGGTCTTGCTGAAATATCACGATGGCATTGGGGTGCAGACTCTAGTTGGAGGCGTGCGATTTAAAGTTGATCAGAAACGCCTTGAATCAGATCCAGGCCAGATACTTATAGCTACACCTGGTAGGTTGTTGGATCATATTGAGAATAAATCTGGAATATATGTTCGATTGATGGGTTTGCAGATGCTTGTACTTGATGAAGCAGACCATTTACTGGACCTTGGGCTTCAAAAGGATATAGGAAAATTGTTGACTGTTTGCCTTGTCAAAGGCAATCCTTACTGCTTTCTGCAACTATCCCAAAGGAGGTTAGGCTAGGTCCGTCGAATATCTCAGCTTGTTTTGAAAAGGGAACACAAATATGTTGATACAGTTGGATTGGGTTGTGTTGAAACTCCCATTCAGGTAAAGCAATCATATCTTATCGCTCTGCATGAATCACACTTTCAGGTAGTACACCATATTTTGAAAGAGCATGTCTCGCAAACACCTGATTATAAGGTTATTTGTTTTCTGTATTACTGGGATGGTGACATCACTCACGTATAACCTGCTCGAGAAAATCAGGAAAATAAACATCAAATGGAGTTTAACGCAACATCTTGTCGACTCAAGACCATTAAAAGATGGAATCCCAGCGGATCCAACAACACATAAAAAACGACCATGGGAACTTCATCCACGGGAACCGCGGGAAGTGATTGTAACATCAATAAAATAGTAGTAGAAGAAGGAAGGTGTCAGTCAGCTTTGAGAAGGACAGCCGAACATTATACGATGGCATGTACAGGCGAGATGAGATTGGGTTAGCGGCAACATCAGGCTATTATAATAAAGTCATCCCCAACGCACCTAACTATCATCAAACCAACGAATTTGAGATCCCAAACTCCATTTTGTTCCAAACTGCTTTCCATGACCAAACAAAAATGATGCGTCAGCGAACGTGGCCAAATCCTCTACAAATCCCAGCTCAGGCCACAACGCTTCCTCACGTCCAAGCCTACCTTTTGAAGTGGCAGAGCCATCTTTTCCTACCACAAGCAGCGATAGCAACTCAAGAAAGAGAGACACAAGGCTACGAACACACATTTCCTGCAATGAATCATAAATATTAGCATGTCGCAATTGGGTTGTAAATTTAGACCGAAAGCATTCACGATGAATAGACCAAACAACTCACTTACAAATTCACAGTCCTGCAACCAAAGAGGAAGGTGTTTCTGAAGATTTGTACCGGCCCAACTCTGTTTAAACACCCAAATACGGTTATGATAGTGAAAGTCATCACAGACCTGGGACTTTCTAGATCAACCATCTGATTTGCTAATTCCTGCAAATCCTCGATTGACTGTGACCTTGAAGATGGAAAATGATGAGCAGTCTTCTGTGGTCCCCTTTTGAAGAGCCTTCAATGCCCTGAAGAGATAAAGCAAGTAGATTACATGTTAGCTCCAACCTCTAAAAGACAGGACCATACATGATATTTGAGTATACGTTTTTACCCTGATTTCATTCTTCCTTACTATCAAAACAATAACCTGCATTTGACCTGCAATATGAAAACAAACAGCCACGGCTTCGGCGAACTCCACGGTGGTAATACGGTTAACCTGCAAGTGAGACCAAGCCAACGTTATAACATAATTCCATAACAGATAAACACAACAAGAAACCGTGTTTGATGAAGCATTCAGGGTTAAGCAAATAAGGAAACCAAAATCGCAAGAGCATCGGAAGCAAATCAAATCCGGTTGAGATTGAAATATCAATATCATAATCAAAGAAATTCAAAACGTGTTTAAGATGGAATTACCCTGTTTCCAACATTAACAAACCTATTTCCAAACCTAGCGAGTCCAAATCGGCAAGTTTCTAACCTGCCAGAAGGAAAGAGGAAATAATTCATTACCATTAACAGCATTTACTTCAGTTTCCAAATCAACAAACTCGGAACGCCTATAAGAACAACTACAATCAGATTCAGAAGGAGGAGAATACACACAGAGAAGTACATCGACGGTACACACAAAACCCACAAAAAAAGTCCACCAACAAAATCAAAAACCCGAAATCATAAAAGAGATAAGAAACTTATCTTTTTTGAGCTCCACCACGAGAGAATTCGACAGTGTTCACAAAACCTCAAGTTCATCCACCGCGAAACCATTGACGCGAAACCACCACCAGAGCTCCTTGAATCACCAAAGCCATCGTGATCCACCCTCTCTTGCGTCATCGCCGGAAAAGACCATCCTCCATCCGTCGTCGCCAACGATTTGGTAAGCCTCCGTTCTCACTAATATCATCGATCTTTTAACGTTTCTGGTTTTGATTGCAGGATTCAACGTATGAAAAGAGATGGCGGACGATTCGAAGTTGACCGCGATCGAGAAAGAAGGAATCGCGAAACCATCGATTTGGGAGTGAATGGAGAAATTGGGAATTACGTTCCATTGTGTTTTTTCTGTTTGTTAATTTTTGTGTACGTTGAAATCACCAATACTCACTACACACACCACTAATCACAGTTTAACCCCCCATTAAGCCCTTAACCTCTTATTTAACCCTCTAATCTATCTTTTAATCAACCTAATCGTCGTTTTAAAATCAATTTAATCAATCATCACCCTTTTAAAAACCAGTTTTCCTAAATAAACTAATAATTTCCTTTAATTAACTTGTTTTTCAATCAATCTTTTAATTAATCACCTGTTAGGTTAATCTTTATCACTAATCTACTAATTATTTAACATTCTAATTTAACTTTATCTCATCAACTTAACTTTTATCTTATTAAATAAGTATGAATAATTTGTTCACACCTCTAAATAACAAAAGACCTATTTAAAATGATTTGTATTTATTCTATTTATTAAATTAAAAAATATCCTATTTAGTAAAAAAACCTATTTTGCTAAATAACCTGTTTTATTAATAACCAATAGATTATTTGTTTTAATAAAAACCTATCTTACAATAATTTAAATATTTTATTCGTAAAAATAGTAATAACCTTTTAAGCTATTTACTAATCTTTATCTTTAAAATTCCCATAATAGCAATAAAACCTTTTAATCAAAACCAATTCATTTAATGAATAATTTTTTAAAATCATTTCTCTCTAGTCAAATAATCAATTCACAACATTAGCTTCGCTAAATTAATCATTTAAAAACAACTTATTTTCTTAAAAAAAATTATTAAACTAATATATTTATTTTCTCATAAAATCAATTCAATCGCACCCTTAATCAACTTAAATCAACATCGCATCCAACTCAATCGTACACGCTTATGCTTCCGTCTCCACTAGAATACTCACATCTTACACAATTCACTCACCTACACCTTAGCGCTTTCATGCGTATGTATGGCTTTACTTTCCGCAATTTATCTTCCGCAATCTACATTATCGCAATTTTCATTTTCGCATCGCATTCCGTCCAAAGGAAAAACCTACACATGATTCAACAATTGTGTGTAGTACATCATTTGCATCATTCTCCCCTACGATCCTTGATCCCATTCAAGTTGATCAATTAAGATAGATCCTACCCCATAGGAAGGACCTTTATCTTTACAACATAGAAACAAACAAATACAACTCAACATACAATATTCAAACACAATAGAGAAAGATGTTAATCATCTTAAGCGAGATAGAATCTCCACCCCACCTCAATACAATAAACTCGTAGGAACTTTGCCTTAAGAGAGATAAAGGCGTACCTCGTCGATCCCTATCCGAGTACTTGAGCCCTTCTCTTAAGACGATGCAAAGACTATTTTCTTACTCCTTGTGGCGGCTAAATCTCTCTTAAAATGACAATGCATCTCTTCTCCTAAAATCAATCAATCAACTACCCTAAACCCGTAGGAACTTTGACCACAGTCAAAGAACTCCTCAAACCCTGTAGGGGAACTACAGAAACTCTGATTCCACTCCCGTAAGGATATGTAGGCATAAGATGTGATATCTTATCGAGTATACTTAGAAATAAACCCCTAGGTCTTTCAACCTTAAGCAGATAAACACATAGCAATAAACAAACATAAAACAAGAGGTTCCTGTAGAGTACTACAGAAGCTTAGGATGCTAGTACCTTCCCTAAGTTTAACCGACCCCCGAACCTAAAACTCTCTAAACCTTGCATTTGCATTGCATTGTGGGAATTTCGATATTTATCCCTTCCTTTGGACAAATCAAAGTTCGATTGCAAAATGAATTAAAGATGTAAACTAATCAATAGTTTGGTATCCAAATTTCATCGCGACAGAAATGACGACTTCACTGGGGACCCTCTGTGGGTTTCCCTAACTTGTTTTTTTACTTGTTTATTGCTTTATATTTGTTATTTGTATAATTGTTTATCTATTTCTTTTGGACTGTTATCTTTGAGTGGTGAGACAAAGTCCTACACCCGGACTTGAGTGAACTTAAGATAGGATAGTGATATGTTCGACGAGACTTATAGGGAGTTGAATCCCGACCAAGTTGACTTGAAAATCACGCTCAGTTGAGACCCTTTCAAAGATGGTTCGGTTGAACGAGTAATCGTGAAAACTTTTACTATAGTCGATTGGAGTCTATGATACTGAGGACCGTAGTTACCTTTAACCCCACTTTGGCCTTTATTAGGATGTAGTGCGGGACCATGAGGGAGTACCCCCGAAATAGTGCTACACGATGCTACACTCAAAAGAAGTTCTCTTGAGAATATTATTAACCACCGAGTAATTGGGAAATTGATAATATCCGAAAGATGGGCTAATGACTTTGGGAACCTCATTAGAACCTTGTTCTGCAGGTACAATCAACCTTTAGTCCACAACCTTTGGGAATGGGTATACCTTCGGCTCCATGCTCGTTGCAAACCTAGGGTCCCCCTTGTTTGTTTATTCTTTGTGTCCTTATGTGCTTACCTGTGTTTGTTGCATTCATAAAGCATCATATTTGCATCAGTTTCATGGAACTCCAAGTTTATTTATAAACATTATAGAACCAATAGAGATTACAAAAGAAAATATTTTTAAATATTCTTTTAAGAGTCCTAACCTGGATGACCTAAGGAAGTTAGAAGCTCCAGTCGAAGGTCAATAGAAGTTCAAAGGACTTTCATCAATAGACAAAGGATTTCTCCTTCATTTTTCAGCAAAGAAAAGAAGAGAGATGGAGGATTTATTTTCGTCTATCAGAATACTCCTTCGAAGTTGATCATGGACAGCTTATATTCAAGAAAGTCCAGATAAAAGAGCAAATCAAGAAGCACGATGAAAAACTTCCTTAGGACTTTTACTAGCTTTTATTTAGCTATTGGGTCAGGACTCTTATGAGAATATTCACTTGTAATCCAATAAAAATGAATTTTCTTTGGATACTCCATGACGTTTATAAATACTTGAGTTCCATGAAACATTTCGTTTTGCATTCTTGCATTTTTGCATTTCGCATTTTGCATCAGCATAGCATCCTTTTCATTCTGGGAGGTCTCACTCTTGCTTCATCTTCACAGACAATCTGAGTCACCGATATAACACTCGAGCCAGTCAACGTCAAAATATGGATCAATTGGAACAAGAAAACAGAGTGCTCCGTGACGAGGTTGCAACCCTGAAGGAAAATTTGGAAAGGTTGAATGGCTTAGTCGAAGCTCTATCCAACCAGTATGCACTCAACAACCAAGAAATTTAAGGGACCGTTATCTCCGAAACAGTATCAACATCGATCCCAGTGGTGACTACTGTTGCTGAAGTGACCTACAGCATGCCGCCAGGTTTCCCGTGGGGGATGCCTCCTTATTTCACTCCGGACGGTTATTGTCCACCTGTGCCCGAGGTCCCTACCGTGACCAACGTTCAAGCTATTCCTGCAACTACTGCTGTGATGACTAGTGCACCTCCGTGTGTGAATATTACTCCACATATCATAGACGAACCAATTTTCCATAGGGTACACAGCGAAACTGTGGGTTTGGAAGAAAGGATGGATGGGTTTCGAGGCCAATTTTCTGAAATGAAAAAAGAATTGAGACCCCTTCGTGGGAAAGATCTGTTTGGAAAGAGTGCTTCTGACCTGTGCTTGGTTCTGAATGTCAAGATTCCGCCAAAATTCAAGGTCCCCGATTTTGAGAAATACAAAGGGAATACTTGCCCTCAGAGTCATCTTATTATGTATGCCAGGAAGATGTCTGCACAAACTGACAATGATCAATTGCTCATTCATTATTTCCAAGACAGTCTAACAAGCGCTGCACTCAAGTGGTACATGGGATTGGATAGTGCAAAGATTCAAACTTTCAACGATCTAGGTGGAGCCTTCATCAAACAATACAAATATAACGTGGACATGGCTCCGGTCCGTGATCAGTTGAGAGCCATGGCTCAGAAAGGCAAAGAGAATTTCAAGGAATATGCTTAACGTTGGCGTGAGTTAGCCGCTCAAGTCATACCGCCATTAGAAGAAAAGGAAATGACCAAGATTTTTCTGAAGACTCTCGGTCCATTATTTTATGAGAAAATGGTAGCAAGTGCACCCAGTGACTTCACTGAAATGGTTAATATGGGAATGCGTTTAGAAGAAGGTGTTCGTGAAGGAAGATTAGTCAAGGAATGGAGTATCCCCAATAATTCTAAGAAGTATGGGAGTGGTTTTATGAAAAAGAGAGAACACGAAGTAAGTGTTGTGCAGCAGGGACAATCCAAAAGAGGGTATCCGCAGCCACAACATCAACAAAATCAACAAAATCAGAGTCGTGTGGACCGAAAACCGGACTTCGATCCCATCCCGATGACATATGCTGACTTATTTCCAGCTTTGATTAAAAAAAGTCACATCCAGACGAGAGCTCCACCTAAGATACCCAAGAAGCTTCCACACTGGTACAAAGCTGACAAATTTTGCCTATACCATCAAGGTGCTCCAGGCTACGATACTGAGAACTGTTACGGTTTGAAAGCAGACGTTCAAAGGTTGGTTAAGTGCGGAATCTTATCCTTTGAGGGTTCCAATCCTACCATACAGGATAATACTTTACCTCAACATGGTTCGTCCTCTGTGAGCATGATCTAAGGTTATTTGGGAAGCTCATATCAACGCAATGTCTGAAAATGAATCTAAAGGCTACTTATCAGACGATTTGGCAAGCCTCCATCCCATACGAAGACTTAATAAAATCCGAGGTGTTGCACCCTAAAATTTGACCAACCGGGTCCCGTATCTGGCCCTATGTTTCGATGCATGACCGCATTCGCATCCGCATATCGCATACAGTGCTTTTTTCAGTTGTTTTGATTTTATCGGGATCACAGCCCTCGTCTCGCGTCTCAGGTGTTTTTAGCAAGTTCAGATAAGTAGAATCGTATTTTTTGGGAAGTCGTGCTCTTCCCGGTGTTTTCAGTTCGTGCTGTTATTTTTGGGGATATTTCGGTGTCCGTTTATTTTTACCGGTTATTCCGGTGCGCCCTCGCAGTGTCATTGGTCGTTTTGTACCATTTTTGTTCCCTCTGGAATTATTAGGATTTTATTAGACATTATTAGCATTTTCTAGAATATTAATAGATTTTTTTAATATTTTTAATAGCATTAATCATTTTCTGGATTTTATTAGATATTATTAGGGTTTTAATAGATTTTTTAATCATTTTAGAATAATATAGAATATTAATAGATTTTTTTATAGCTTTAAATCCTTTTTTAGAATTTATAGAGTTTTTTTTTAATAGGTTTTAATAGTTTTTTTTTTTAGTTTTAATAGAATAATAGCTTTTCATTTAAATAAGTAATATAGGTTTTATTAGAGATTTAATAAAATTTTAAATAGAGAATTATTAGAGTTTTATTAGTTTAGAAATTAATTGAAATTAATAGAGTTTTTAGGTTAATTCTCTTTTTAGGTTTAATTGAGATTTAGTTAGACTAATTAGGTCTTAATCGGTTGTTTAGGTGTTAATTAGGATTTATTAGATTAATTAGGTTTTAATTAGTTTAATTTTTAGTCTTAAGTGAGTCCATTTAATCCATTCAACATTTTATTCATGTTATTCGTTGGGCCCAGTTTGCTTTTTGGAGGCCCAGAGTTGCAATTCATTCAGTCCAAAAATCCTTGTCCATATATAAGTCTGAAGCCACGTGTATTCACGAAAAGGGAGCCACATCACAATTTTCATCTTCACTCTCAAGGCCCCACCTCATAATTCACCACTCCCAGAATCTGCCACACGCGTCTCCCACTATCTCTCCACACACACACGTGGCCTTCATGCATTATCCCTCTGCCACCTAGCGCTGCCACGCGTCCACACCTAAGCCTCACCGGTTGCATGGCTGGCGGCCATGCAACCACCACCTCCAACAATCGCCGACCACCACCAACCAACTCCGGCCACCACCATAACTGAATCTCTCCGCCGCAACTACCTCGCCGGAAACTGGAAAAATCTCCAGAAATTCATCTCTCCCCTCTAACATTCATCTTCTCCGATCAACTCTCATCAACAATCTTCATCAACCTCCAACCGTTTTTCCAGAATTCTTCACTTGTTCATCATACTTTCCAGAATTCATCCAAACCTTGGTGTTCATACGTTTTCCAGGTTTTTTCCCCAAATCTTTGAAGAACTTCATATTGCTCAGACGTTCGTCATCATGATTTTTCCAGTTTTCATACAAATCTTCAAAACCTCCAAATCACACATCCCTTTCCCCAAAAATCCCCAAAACATGTTTCTTGATTTCTTCCCAGATCTTCATCAACGCGTTCGAGATCATCGTAATGTTCTTCATCGCGTTCGTCAGAAACTTCAAGATTTTTCAAAGACCTTCATGAGTGTTCATCACTCCTCAAGAACATTCAAGCAAAACTCCAGAAAATTTCTTCAAGGTTCATCTACCAACGTCATCGTCAAGATTCTTCCTGAAATCCATTTCCTCTGATCATCATCGTCATCTTCGAGTTGTTCAAATATTCATAGCCTCACGAAGGATATCCAGAAACTTCCACGGATTGCGATTTTGTTCATCCTCGAGAACGAATCTTCTGAGCAAGGACCTCCGTCGAATATCTTCCAACAATCTTCTCCAGATCTCCATCGCTAATCAAGAGCATGCACTCAGATCTCCAGGTTTTGTATTACATTCTTCATTTGACGCAAGCGATACATGTATTTCCGTCTTCGTCGTGATTCTCCATCAAGAAATTCAGTAAAATTGTTAGGAGTTTGGTTGCGAAGGTGGAGTTTGTGAATCAATGAACATTGAGGAGGAAGATGAAGCAGAAGGCGATTAAAGGTGAGAGAGGGAGTTCGGAGGAGATTGGAGGGCGCCATTCTGTGAACAGTGGAAAGAAGAGGAAGAAGGGGAATTAGGGTTTCAGAGGATAGAAGGAGAAGAAGGAGAAGGGGCCGTGTGTGGGTTGGGCCAGGCCCGATCACTCTTCGGATTCACACCCCCCCGTTTTTTGGACATCTACCCTCTGTTTCTGTGTTTTTTGGATGGACAATGGGCCAAGCCCAACGCCCTTCGTCACACACCCCCCATTTCGTTTTCTGCACCCCTTCCCCATTTTTTTTGGCTGAGTTCTTGGGCTGGGCCCATTTGGTTTTCTGTTCTTTTTTTTTACTTTTGCTAGCATACTCCCCTGTATTGGCTATGTACCCCCCTCCCTTTATATTTTCTTTTCTATTTTCTTTTATATAGTTTTATGAGGATAAAAAATATGTGAAAAAAGGAATATATAAAAAAAAGAATAATAAAGAGAATGTTGAAAAAAGAAATATAAAAAGTTGAAGAAAAGAATATTGAAAAATATAGAAAAAATATTGAAGAAAAGAATATTGAAAAAATAGAAAAAGAATATTGAGAATAAAAAAGAATATTAAGAGAAAGTATCTGAAAAAAAGGGAAAATACTTGAAAAAGAATAAAAATATTAGCTCATAGATTTAATATTTTTCTTTTAGATATTTTCTTCATAGGAGTTTATTTTACACTTTTAGAGATAGTTTTAGAAGTCCACTTGTTAGGGGGCTATTTTCCATTTGATTTTTCATGATGAATAGGATAGAGTTTTTAGGAGTTTATTTTCCGTATCCAATCATTGTAACCATTTTTTCAGAAGATTAATAAAATGAGATTTGAGCTGTGGTCCCGAAAGTAGCCGAACTACAGCTGCTCTGATTTCTCGTACCAGACGAGAATATGTAGGCATAGGATGCGATATCCTAGCGAGCATACTAACAACTAACCTTTTGTTCTCTCGCTGCTGTGTGATCGAGACTTTCCCGCTGACGACTGATTGTTATCCTTTTCTCTTGCCCGAGTGCATTTGAGACCAGACCGTAGTTGTTCCCATAGGTTCATGTACCTTTAAAACCAGTTAATTTCTCACTGCTGTGTGAGAACACCCTGTTTAGCCGTAGTTAGCCTGAACTACGTAAGCTCTGATCTTCCATGCAGTGTGGAAGTACGTAGGCACAAGACGCGAGGTCTTGGCGAGCCAATTTCCCCGTAGTCCCGAACTACGTTGACTCTGACTTTCTCTCTTGAGAATACGTAGGCGTAGAGTGCGACGCTCTATCGAGTCAATTCCCTTCCGTTTAGATTTAGCAGCCGTAGATAGATTGTTTTTGCATCCTTTAGACAACCCAAGCAAGCGTGGATCCCGTCGAGTACGACGGACGTGAGGGGTGCTAATACCTTCCCCTTGCGTAACCGACTCCCGAATCCAGGTTTTGGTTGCGATGACCATACCTTTTCCCGTTTTTTGTGAGGTTTACTTCGAGCGTTTCCTTTCCCTCCGTTGGGATAAATAATGCACGGTGGCGACTCTTCTGTCAGCCGGCGCCAATTTTTGCAGTAGCGACAACTGGCGACTCTACTGGGGATCCAACGTCCCCTGGCTGCTAAGGACTGCGATAGTTCCTTATGCATGTGGGATCCAACGTCCCCTAAGAGGGTCAATCCTAGCTCTTGTTTGCTTGTCTTTTGGGTGTTTATTTTTTTTCATCGCTATTATCTGTTGCTGTTATGCTGGGGAGGGTGATACTTTGAGTGATAGCCGGACCTGGGCTGCTTGAGTATGCATTTAGACATAGTTGCGGAGAGTAGTAGACAAACCTGTTTGCTGAGCAGGCACCGTTCCCTACGAAATCTGCGCTCAGACGAGGTTCTCTCCGAGGTGCTCCTTTCCGGTCCTGAGGATCTGAGGGGAGTCCAGACGTGAGGATTGTCGACTCTGGGGACCGATCATTTGGAAGTCAGCTAAGTGAGGCCTCTTCATGAGATGACGATTCCACTCCTTCTGGGAATCGTATCATTCCTCATGAAAGTCTGTGATGCTGATGACCACATAGGATGTCGTGCCTTAGGTCCATACCCGTGAGTGGGGTTTTTTTTTTGCGAGAACCTTGACTTCCAGACTACCAGCTATCTTGGCGTTCTCTTTTAGAGAGAACGTACTACGTCGGCTGTGCAGCAGCATTTAGCGCTTGTTGTGGGGGCTGTGATCCCGTGTTTGTTGCATTGCATTGCATTTGCATAAGCATCTTTGCATCATATTGCATAGCATTTCTCCAGCTGGCCAGAGCTCTTATCCAGCCGTTGTTTGATTTCAGAAGGTGATTATCCGGTGATTGGTCTGAGCAACTGTTGATTGTTAGAAGACGACCAAGGGGTTGGAACAGACTTGAGCAGATTTGAGAATCAAGCAGTGTAGTCAGTTGAAGGTAATTGACAGCTATGTCTGAGAGCGACTTCCAGATTGCTGATGCCTTGTCAGGGTTCACTTTGACGACCAATCCTTTGTATGATTCCACGTCTGACGAAGGCTTTCCGCAAGTGAATAACCTTACTGCAGCTCAACTTGTGCAGACTTCTGTTAGAGGCCAAAATCTGCACCAACAGTTTGTCATCCCAAGTGAACGTTCTTCTTCTGATGCCGCGAATTATCAGAATGTTATTCCTGCTGGTTTGATCTCCCGAAGAGAAGTTCCGATAGTGAGGACAAATAATCCATTAGCTCTTATGAAAGCTAAGAGGTTGCACGCATTGGAGGAACAAGTCAAAGCCCTGGAAATTAAGAACGATGTTGGTCTCAATGCTTCAGATATGTGCTTGGTTTCTGACCTAGTGTTGCTTCCTAAATTCAGAGCACCGAAGTTTGAAAAGTATAAAGGAGATAGCTGTCCGAGGCTACATTTGGTGATGTTCTGCAGAAAGATGACTTCGTTTGCGCACAACGACAAGTTGATGATTTACTGTTTTCAGGACAGTTTGAGTGGGGCATCTCTACGTTGGTATATGCAGTTAGAGAAGGATCAGATTCGATCATGGGTGGATTTAGCCAGAGCTTTCCTGAAGCGGTATGATTACAATATGGACACAGCTCCCATTCGCATGGAGTTGCAATCTTTGTCTATGGGGATCAATGAACCTTTCAAAAAGTATGCTCGGAGATGGAGGGATTTTGCTTCCAGAGTGGAACCACCGATCCCTGACCGAGAGTTAGCAGGCATGTTCGTAGACTCATTGCAAAGCCCGTACTTTGAGAGATTGCTTGGAGTTTCGCTGAACTTCTCCGAATTAGTGGGAGTTGGAGAACATATTGAGAATGCTATAAAGATTGGAAAAATCCAGATTGATTCAAGCGGTCAGGCTAGTGAAACTGAATCTCTTTACGACTATCAGAATGAAGAAGGAGTTGTGATTAACGCAGTCATGCCAGATGTTGGGTATCCTCGAGATGAATCGGTGAAATCTGTTGGATCAGTATCTGCTATGCCTTGTTATGCTGGACAGACCACTGTGCCTGGGGCACCATATCAGGAGTCTTATGTCGTTTCCCTTGCAAATCAGCGAACTCGTGGCCGAGGTTATCAGACTCAGCGTCAGAATCAGAACAGACATCGTAACAACTTGGAACGAAGGAATGGTCCTTCCCACCCAGTTCCCGTGCCGTACAGTCAGCTTTTGCCATAGTTGGTCCAGAGTTCTTTGGTGGAACCTAAAGCTCTCAAGCTCGTGCCAGAACCTTATCCTCTTGGGTACAATCCCCAAGTTCAGTGTGGTTACCATGGCGGATCCCCAGGACATGCAACTGAAGATTGTAAAGCGTTTCAGGCAAAGGTACAGCAGTTGATTGACCAGGATTGCATTTCTTTTCGAGAAAGATTTCTGTTTGTTCATACCAACCGCTCAGCTGTCTAAGCTCGTAGATTCAGAAAGTATTCCCCAGCAAAAGCCAGTGGTCCAAACAGGCAGGCACCCTCAGCATTGGCAGTCCTCAGACTTTCTATCATTTGCATTTGTAGTTTCTTTTCTGTTAGTTACTACCTGCTTTTAAACATTTTATGTTTCGAATGGTAATAATAATAAAGTGACTATGCATTTTTCTGAATTAATCATGTCGCTGTCGCTCATTTACTGCATTGCACCGACACTTGCATTTTATTCACTCCATTTTGTCACTGTGACTAGCAAAGACTGGAGGGAGGATGACGAAACTAAACTCATAACCGATGATCGTATGCTTTCAGATAAGACCTTACCGATGACGTACAAGGCATTGTTTCAAATCTCCCAAACACTGGAGATATAAGGAGTTAGTCCCTTGTTAACCACTTCGAGCCAGGAAGTAGAAGTTTTTTCGGACTTTTCAAACCCTCACATCTTAACCCGGGGCAGGGTAGTTGTCAGTTAGCTTGACCGAGCATTCAAGTCTTACAGAGGAGTGTTGTCTTTTGAGGACCAATCACATCGCATTTTTCCCCAGAGGTCGTACCTCGTCAACCACAGTGGTTAAACCTCACCAATCAGGAGTGAGACAGTTACAATCCTTTCGGAGCAATCAAGATAACCAGTGTCACACGAATTTGTTCTAAAAGAAAGAAGAAAGAAAGCCCGCTAAGTAAAAAGAAAGAAAAAGCTAGAAAGCTAATAATTAGGCAAAAATCAGGGCATCCCGCTGGACTTCAGAAGAAATCGAAAAAACGAAAAGAACTCAAAAGGAGTCAGTCCAAGCAAAAATTAGGGAATCAAAAGAACGAAAAAGAAAAGGATATCAATAGAAATTTTTTCCCCAGCAAGTCACAAAGTCGTGTACACAGACACCGAAAACGAAGAAGGAGTAACTATCACTCCGAAATTCCTGTGAGTTCCTTAATCGTGGTTCTTACCATTCAACATACCTCTCGAAGAGGCGAGCGCTTGTGCCAGGTTAACTGAACCTTAGGATCGGAGATCATCACGTAGAAGGGGTGGGTACAAATCAAAATTTGAGCCAAATATCCTTTGTTTCACGAACCGTGAACCCGACCACGATACAACCCTTAAAAGACCTAATTGAGGTAGGGTTTATTCTGAAAGCGCATTACGATAAGGTTGAGTAACCTGACTCCTTCTTGATTTGCTAGTCACATCCTTGTTGTATTTTTCACTGACCACGTAAGCACTACGTTTGAACTTTGGTTCATTCGTCACTCACAATCATGACATGTAAATGAGTGACAACACAAATTTTTTCAAAATCTGCATAAACACTGCATTAAGATTACCATTCGTGAATAGACAGTTTTAATTGCAGGTTAGTAGTTGACATGAAGGAAATTCCAACAGGGAATCGTCGAGCAGGACTGAGTAATTCAGCAGTCTGAACCAGAATGGTGTATGTTGTGAAGCCCTGTGAATCCGGGGCATTGACTTCCAGTGAGTTCGGAATCAGTTAGTCTGAGGACAAGTCCCGAAGCTTCAGTTGATCAGGGGCAGTATGCTTGAGAAGCAGTGGATCAGGAGTCTTCTCGAGAGCCAATCAGGGGCAATTATGCAGAACGTGGAGATTTGAAAGCAGATACTTCAGGTGGATAATCAGATCAGGTTAAGTCGCTAGAACGCTTATTCAGGGGCAAGTCACCGCAGAGAGTGTTGAGACCAACTGGGTTGACAATTGTTTGATGGAGATTGAATCCTTTTGTCGTGCAGATACTGGGGCAAGTAATCTCGAGGTCGTCGCGTGGTAAGCTGTTCAGAGCAATACTCCCAAGAGTTAGATTGGGGCAAGTTGAGTTGTACTGGGGCAAGTTATTCAAGCCAGTCTGTTTATCCCCAGCCGGAGTGGAGTATCGGGGAATCGTGTCATTACCCTTATCAAAAACATTAACATTTCGAAGAAGGCCTTGTTGTCGTTGGATCATTGACCTGCAGTCTAAACCTGTTACGTGTCAGTAACCAGTCGTTTCCAAAGTCCAGTTCTCGCCTGGCAAACCGGTAACCAGTTTTCGTCTGGCCCACCCTTTCGTAAGCATCAGTTCCCGTCTGGTGTAGTTTATTGTAAGCATCAGTTCCCGTCTGGTGTAGTTTATTGTAATCAGTTCTCGTCTGGTCACCGTTTCTTCAAGTGTTGTATCAGTTCTCGTCTGGTACATGTCATCGCGTAATCAGTTCTCGTTTGGTCATCGTGTGTTTTAACCTATGTGTTATGCCAGTTCTCGTCTGAGGTGCGTCAGCTTTTAACCAGTTCTCGTCTGGTTGTCTATGCCTCAGTCTGTTATCCAGTCAGCCCCGTCGGACGTTCAAAATCCAAAAATCAATTTTCGTTCAATTTTCCTAACCTATTTTTCTATCAGTTCTCGCCTGGTAGCCTACCTTTGAATGCTAGTTCTCGTCTAGTATTTTCCATATCTTCCACTGTGTACATAGTCCATGTTCATACTAAACCAAGAAAAACAAAAACCTAAAGGTATCTGACACAGTAATTCCCAATGACTCGCATGTTGTCAGGTTCCCCGATACGAAGCTCAACGGATACCGGTGCTCCGATTAATGTTTGAATTCCTTGCGGATGTTGTCAAATCAGAATTACTCCTCTTCAGCAGAGGAAAGTTGCTTATTATCCCCGGAAGAGTTAAGATTGTATTGTTATCCCGCATCAGAGTAGGATCAGGAGTATCCTCAGCAGATTAAGATTGAGATCCTTGATAGTAGGGGCATTTCCAGCAGCGGGCTGCGCGCAATTAACCCCAGTTTGGGTCAATCCCCACAGAGCACAATCAATTGTCAATGGTTTGAAGAGAGCATCCCCAAGCAGGGTTGTTTTTTCTTCCTCCCCAAGCAGGGTTGCCTTTCCATTTCTCCAGCAGGACGGTTATCCCCAGCGGATTTGGTTTCCCTTTTCCAGCATTTATGTTTGCTGAGATGATTCTGTGATATCAGGTTACCCTCAGTTGAAGTTGACGTCTACCTTCGACATTTATTTTGCCAAGCGGTTTTCAGACCTGGTGTTCTCTGGCAGCTGGAGCCTGCATTTACATTTGCATATATCGTCATAGCATTTATACAAACATAGCATATTTATGTCGTCTGGGCCTCGCATTTTCAAACAGAACGCATATCATTTCCATGTCGTATGGGACATTGCATCATTCTCAGACATACGCATTTCGAAACATGGACCAGGTTGGTTACCTCATTGGATTTCGAGTGTGTTCCCTTGCAGAGTTGTGTGGTTAAGCTTCTCTTCTCCCCCGGTGGAGTGATTCTTCACATTTGGTTGTTACGTCGGCACTGGAAAAAAAAGATTGACATATATCAGATTTCTGAAGCCACCTCATGTTGACAGAATGGGTGTCGGGCAGTCGATTCAGAAGTTCCCCAGGAGAATTTTCCTCAAGTTCGCCGTGAACTGTGAGATGACAGGATTTGATCCCATAAGAGAGATGGGAATCAAGTTGTTTGCTTTCCGAAGCATTATTCCAATACTTGTGGCGTCGCACAGGTGATTGATGTTGAAAAGGAGAAGAAATTTTTATCAGATAATTGACCAGTTGTTGCCGTGACAACCAAACTTCAGTTCATTGGAGGCTATTCCTCAAGCAGTTTTGCAGTATATTCCCACAGTTGGCAAATTTCAGGGTTTCATTGGTATTCAACCGTCATCTACCTTTGAATGTTTGAAGGTTGAGCGCTCTTCAACCATTCAGGTCCAAGCCGCTTGAATAGGGGCAGCTGTTGCACCCTAAAATTTGACCAACCGGGACCCGTATCTGGCCCTATGTTTCGATGCATGACCGCATTCGCATCCGCATATCGTATACAGTGCTTTTTTTCAGTTGTTTTGATTTTATCGGGATCACATCCATCGTCTCGCGTCTCAGGTGTTTTTAGCAAGTTCAGATAAGTAGAATCGTATTTTTTGGGAAGTCGTGCTCTTCCCGGTGTTTTCAGTTCGTGCTGTTATTTTTAGGGATATTTCGGTGTCCGTTTATTTTTACCGGTTATTCCGGTGCGCCCTCGCAGTGTCATTGGTCGTTTTGTACCATTTTTGTTCCCTCTGGAATTATTAGGATTTTATTAGACATTATTAGCATTTTCTAGAATATTAATAGATTTTTTTAATATTTTTAATAGCATTAATCATTTTCTGGATTTTATTAGATATTATTAGGGTTTTAATAGATTTTTTAATCATTTTAGAATAATATAGAATATTAATAGATTTTTTTATAGCTTTAAATCCTTTTTTAGAATTTATAGAGTTTTTTTTAATAGGTTTTAATAGTTTTTTTTTAGTTTTAATAGAATAATAGCTTTTCTTTTAAATAAGTAATATAGGTTTTATTAGAGATTTAATAGAGATTTAATAAAATTTTAAATAGAGAATTATTATAGTTTTATTAGTTTAGAAATTAATTGAAATTAATAGAGTTTTTAGGTTAATTCTCTTTTTAGGTTTAATTGAGATTTAGTTAGACTAATTAGGTCTTAATCGGTTGTTTAGGTGTTAATTAGGATTTATTAGATTAATTAGGTTTTAATTAGTTTAATTTTTAGTCTTAAGTGAGACCATTTAATCCATTCAGCATTTTATTCATGTTATTCGTTGGGCCCAGTTTGCTTTTTGGAGGCCCAGAGTTGCAATTCATTCAGTCCAAAAATCCTTGTCCATATATAAGTCTGAAGCCACGTGTATTCACGAAAAGAGAGCCACATCACAATTTTCATTTTCACTCTCAAGGCCCCACCTCATAATTCACCACTCCCAGAATCTGCCACACGCGTCTCCCACTATCTCTCCACACACACACGTGGCCTTCATGCATTATCCCTCTGCCACCTAGCGCTGCCACGCGTCCACACCTAAGCCTCACCGGTTGCATGGCCGGCGGCCATGCAACCACCGCCTCCAACAATCGCCGGCCACCACCAACCAACTCCGGCCACCACCGTAACTGAATCTCTCCGCCGCAACTACCTCGCCGGAAACTGGAAAAATCTCCAGAAATTCATCTCTCCCCTCTAACATTCATCTTCTCAGATCAACTCTCATCAACAATCTTCATCAACCTCCAACCGTTTTTCCAGAATTCTTCACCTGTTCATCATACTTTCCAGAATTCATCCAAACCTTGGTGTTCATACGTTTTCCAGGTTTTTTCCCCAAATCTTTGAAGAACTTCATATTGCTCAGACGTTCGTCATCATGATTTTTCCAGTTTTCATCCAAATCTTCAAAACCTCCAAATCACACATCCCTTTCCCCAAAAATCCCCAAAACATGTTTCTTGATTTCTTCCCAGATCTTCATCAACGCGTTCGAGATCATCGTAATGTTCTTCATCGCGTTCGTCAGAAACTTCAAGATTTTTCAAAGACCTTCATGAGTGTTCATCACTCCTCAAGAACATTCAAGCAAAACTCCAGAAAATTTCTTCAAGGTTCATCTACCAACGTCATCGTCAAGATTCTTCCTGAAATCCATTTCCTCTGATCATCATCGTCATCTTCGAGTTGTTCAAATATTCATAGCCTCACGAAGGATATCCAGAAACTTCCACGGATTGCGATTTTGTTCATCCTCGAGAACGAATCTTCTGAGCAAGGACCTCCGTCGAATATCTTCCAACAATCTTCTCCAGATCTCCATCGCTAATCAAGAGCATGCACTCAGATCTCCAGGTTTTGTATTACATTCTTCATTTGACGCAAGCGATACATGTATTTCCGTCTTCGTCGTGATTCTCCATCAAGAAATTCAGTAAAATTGTTAGGAGTTTGGTTGCGAAGGTGGAGTTTGTGAATCAGTGAACATTGAGGAGGAAGATGAAGCAGAAGGCGATTAAAGGTGAGAGAGGGAGTTCAGAGGAGATTGGAGGGCGCCATTCTGTGAACAGTGGAAAGAAGAGGAAGAAGGGGAATTAGGGTTTCAGAGGATAGAAGGAGAAGAGGGAGAAGGGGCCGTGTGTGGGTTGGGCCAGGCCCGATCACTCTTCGGATTCACACCCCCCCCCCCCCCCCGTTTTTTGGACATCTACCCTCCGTTTCTGTGTTTTTTGGATGGACAATGGGCCAAGCCCAACGCCCTTCGTCACACACCCCCCATTTCGTTTTCTGCACCCCTTCCCCATTTTTTTTTGGCTGAGTTCTTGGGCTGGGCCCATTTGGTTTTCTGTTCTTTTTTTATACTTTTGCTAGCATACTCCCCTGTATTGGCTATGTACCCCCTCCCTTTATATTTTCTTTTCTATTTTCTTTTATATAGTTTTATGAGGATAAAAAATATGTGAAAAAAGGAATATATAAAAAAAAAAGAATAATAAAGAGAATGTTGAAAAAATAAATATAAAAATTTGAAGAAAAGAATATTGAAAAATATAGAAAAAATATTGAAGAAAAGAATATTGAAAAAATAGAAAAAGAATATTGAGAATAAAAAAGAATATTAAGAGAAAGTATCTAAAAAAAGGGAAAATACTTGAAAAAGAATAAAAATATTAGCTCATAGATTTAATATTTTTCTTTTAGATATTTTCTTCATAGGAGTTTATTTTACACTTTTAGAGATAGTTTTAAAAGTCCACTTGTTAGGGGACTATTTTCCATTTGATTTTTCATGATGAATAGGATAGAGTTTTTAGGAGTTTATTTTCCGTATCCAATCATTGTAACCATTTTTTCAGAAGATTAATAAAATGAGATTTGAGCTGTGGTCCCGAAAGTAGCCGAACTACAGCTGCTCTGATTTCTCGTACCAGACGAGAATATGTAGGCATAGGATGCGATATCCTAGCGAGCACACTAACAACTAACCTTTTGTGCTCTCGCTGCTGTGCGATCGAGACTTTCCCGCTGACGACTGATTGTTATCCTTTTCTCTTGCCCGAGTGCATTTGAGACCAGACCGTAGTTGTTCCCATAGGTTCCCGTACCTTTAAAACCAGTTAATTTCTCACTGCTGTGTGAGAACACCCTGTTTAGCCGTAGTTAGCCTGAACTACGTAAGCTCTGATCTTCCATGCAGTGTGGAAGTACGTAGGCACAAGACGCGAGGTCTTGGCGAGCCAATTTCCCCGTAGTCCCGAACTACGTTGACTCTGACTTTCTCTCTTGAGAATACGTAGGCGTAGAGTGCGATGCTCTATCGAGTCAATTCCCTTCCGTTTAGATTTAGCAGCCGAAGATAGATTGTTTTTGCATCCTTTAGACAACCCAAGCAAGCGTGGATCCCGTCGAGTACGAAGGACGTGAGGGGTGCTAATACCTTCCCCTTGCGTAACCGACTCCCGAATCCAGGTTTTGGTTGCGATGACCATACCTTTTCCCGTTTTTTGCGAGGTTTACTTCGAGCGTTTCCTTTCCCTCCGTTGGGATAAATAACGCACGGTGGCGACTCTTCTGTCAGCCGGCGCCAATTTTCGCAGTAGCGACACGAGGGAAAGAACTTGTCTGGCATTTTCACTCTGTTTGTTTATGTATTTCATTTCTTTGATTTTCAAAAGCATGGCTTGTAGGGCTTGTTTATTTTGAATAATTAATACAATAAAATGGTTGTCTTGAAGAAATCCATTCGTTTCACTCGTAAAACATTTCTCACAATTTATAATGCCGACTATACCCAACTCTCTCACTTCGGTGAATAATTGGAGGGAGGATGATGAAGTAAAATGCATGATCTCTCGTTGTATGCTTTTGAATAAAAATCCTACCGATGATGTAAGGCATTGTTTCAAACCTCCTAAAACACCAGAAATAGTCAACCTTTCTTTTAAGCCTTGAGAAAAGATCTGTTTTTTTCTCTCCCAATCAAAACCTCGTTTTTAACCTGGGGCAGGGTATAAAAAATGAGCATCTTTCAAAAATTGGGTGGGCACAAATAAACTTTGAACCTTTATTCCTCTGCTTTACAAATCATAAAATAAACCCATATATATAACCCATAAAGTCCTAATTGAAGTAAGGTTTAGTTCGAAAGCATACTCGATGAGATATCGTTTCCTAACTCCTATGAGCTATGCTCAAATTTAGTGTCGGCCTTATAAATAAACTTAATTCATGTCCTAACTAGTGATTTCGGTCACTAGTCATGGTGATATCTTTTTCAAAAAAAAAAAAGGACTTCTTCGAGACAAACATATATGTTGTGTTAACAGTTTCAGAATTAACATTTCTGACTTGCTATATTTGCTTGATATCTTAGAAAGATTATGTGACGACATCACCGGTTAAAATTTTAAGACTTTGTGGACCTGGGGCAAGTTGTGTCCAGTTTGCTCACCGATACGAGTTTGACTTCATCTATAGCACAAGATTGAAGACTCAGTTATACCATCAATCAGGGGCAGTTACGTCGAGCTTCTGCGAATCTCTCCAATAGTTTGAAAACAGTGGGGCATTTGGACGCCATGTTTGCTGAAAAATCCTCTCAAGACGACCTTTTATCGTGAACCACGTGACATGGGGCATTTGAGAGTCGAAAGGGGTTTTCTGATTTAGCTTCACTCATCCGACGTATTCAACAACTTTGTCAACCCAGTTTCCCCATTGAATGGATATTTATTTTATCCACGAAGCTTCTCCAATTAAGAGAGAGATCCGTTTCCGTTAGATATCTATTCTCATCTTCAATAAGATCATTGAGATTATTTTGGCAAATTCTTCAGTAAGATCCAGATGGCAGGATATTTTCTATTCTCCAGATAGGAAGTTTTAAAGCCTTGAAGCAAGACTGTGATCCCATATATGGTTCTCCACCTGTCTACAAGTGATGTTTCTATCTTCGAAGATTGAGAGAATTTCAAAAGCAAATGTAGATTCTCTGAGAAATGTTTGATCTATGAAGATTTGGTTTGAGTGCCCGGAATGTTTTTTCATCTTTTTTGTTAGCATAAGCATAGCATATAGATAGATAGCATGACATATGCATTTTGTATCCTTTTGTTTGCTTGTTCTGTCACTCTGGCTGTGTTATCACCAAGTGACTGGGTGTGTCTTTTCCTTCCAAGTAGAATTGTTAGCCCTAGGCAGAAGGAGCACGATATTTCCATTTCCCCATGAAGCTTGATCCTCATGGAAGACGGTTGTTTTAGTACGTTCCCATTTGAGTTCATACCTCAATGGTCGAGTCTTGTTTGACAGCTTCTCTTCGGCTATTTCCCAAAGTGAACTTCAGCCCTTGACAACCGCATTGGTAGACACCTCCGACTTTTGAATGTGGATTAAGTGTGCATTTATTTCGCACTTAACTCCCCAGGAAGGATTTTTATGAAGATAACTATTGAAGACGAATATTTCTCCAACAGCGTTATCAGAAGCTTCTCAACAATTTGAATCTGGACTGCGACATCCTCTTTATTTGAGGGACTCATTTTGATCAGGATCTTGTTCAAACCGAAAAATAGTAGTCTCCTCAAGACAATTTGTCCACTCCCAGTGGATTTATCAAGATTATCAAGTCATCAAAAGGCATTCCTCCAGAAATCTGTCAGAGAAAGGCATCGAAGACATTACAAATATTTCTCTTTATTTGAGAACTTACACTACAAGGATACATATTTTATAACTACAACAAGATACTCCTCAGGAATGTATTCCCCGGCGAGTCTATCACACAAGCTTTAACTCCATCAAAGAGCATCTCTTCCAAGAAGTTCGATGAAGTTTATTACAACTAGTCTCTCTTTATTTGAGAGGACATATTTTGCTGATCAACAGGCTTACATCTCTTGAAGATCCCCATTGAAGCTTTGTAATCTCTAGTACATATCATCTTGGGTTATTACCTCTGCTTAGGCTATCATACGTATGATAGTAGGTAACACGCCTTTCTTTTTTGTGTTCACCTGTTCTTAGGCTATCATATGTTTGATAGTAGGTAACACATATCGTTTTGGTCAGACACCTTGGCTTAGGCTGCCATATGTTTGGTAGTAGGTGATCTCTCTGTCTTTGGGTTATTACCTTTGCTTAGGCTATCATACATTTGATAGTAGGTAATACACCTTTCTTTTTGGTCAGACACCTTTTCTTAGGCTGCCATATGTTTGGTAGTAGGTGATCTTTCCTTCTTTTTGTGTTTACCTTTTCTTAGGCTATCATCTGTTTGATAGTAGGTAACACACATCATTTTGGGTTATTGCCTTTTCTTAGGCTATCATACATTTGATAGTAGGTAATATACCTTTCTTTTTGGTCAGACACCTTTTCTTAGGCTGCCATATGTTTGGTAGTAGGTGATCTTTCCTTCTTTTTGTGTTTACCTTTTCTTAGTCTATCATATGTTTGATAGTAGGTAACACACATCATTTTGGGTTATTACCTTTTCTTAGACTATCATACATTTGATAGTAGGTAATATACCTTTCTTTTTGGTCAGACACCTTTTCTTAGGCTGCCATATGTTTGGTAGTAGGTGATCTTTCCTTCTTTTTGTGTTTACCTTTTCTTAGGCTATCATATGTTTGATAGTAGGTAACACACATCATTTTGGGTTATTACCTTTTCTTAGGCTATCATACATTTGATAGTAGGCAATATACCTTTCTTTTGGTCAGATACCTTTTCTTAGGCTGCCATATGTTTGGCAGTAGGTGAACTTTCTTTCTTTTTGTGTTTACCTTTTCTTAGGCTATCATATGTTTGATAGTAGGTAACACACATCATTTTGGTCATTACCTTTTTAGGCTATCATATGTTTGATAGTAGGTAATACACTTTGTTTTGGATAATTACCTTGTTTTAGGCTATCATATGTTTGATAGTAGGTAATATACCATCCTTTTTGGTCAGATGCCTTGGTTTAGGATACCGTATTCGGCAGTAGGTTATCTTGCCTCTTCATGTTGCCATCGTTTAGGCTATCATACATTAGATAGTAGATACTTTTGTTTAGGCTGTCACACGTTGATAAGGGGCTACCCTTCACTTTCAAGATCTCGTTTCACTGTTCAAGCTACTGTACTCCTGGTGGTATTGTTATATCATATCTTTATTTTGGAGAACCCACAATGCTGATTGTTTGTCTCTTCTCATGGTGTCTCGTGTCGTTGAGTTTGCTCTCCACGTGATATGTCCAGTTATTCCCCTGTGGCATCACTTCCCCACAGGAGCTCTGTCTAGCATTCTCATATCATTGCACATCATATGCATTTGATGGCTCCTTAAGGCCAAAAATTCGTGCAATGTTTGTATTTAAGCCCCTCCTATCTCGTCGAGACGAAGATTTCGATCCCCATATCTCCGGATATAAGTAACTTAAATAGGGGCATCTGTTGCACCCTAATTTTCAACCATAAGATCCCACCTCCATCGTGCATTTTTTTAAATTATTTTTCATTTATTATCTTTTACTGTTGTACGCATGTTTATTATGGTTAACCAGCTCGTGCAGGTTTATTAACCAACCAGTGGCAGGTTCTAGAAAATTCTCATGTTGTTTATCCAATCTTGAACCAAGTTTTATCGAAGTTTACAACAAGGTCGGAAGCTGATTTGAACTCAATGGCTCTTATCTAGCTCTGAAATCAAGAGGAAGTATAGATTGATGTGTGAAGAGTTGGATCTCATTCTACCATAGGGAGCTCACCATATTCAAGCTCATGATTAAATCCACACTACTAAGTTGGCGCATATTTTGAAATATAGACGCAAGCCACGCAAATTAGAATCGTATAAGAACCAAATTCTTGATTCATGATCCTCAAGACCCATCCTTATTTTCATTAAGAGTTTAAAGGAGAGTTCATGCCTTAAGGTTCCAATTTAAACTCTTTCACAAATGGGACATTCGTTATTTAAAACTTACTCGAAGGATTCTATGTCATTTAACAATTCAATACAAAGTTACTTTACAAGTACAATTTTCTCTCAAGGATCGTAAGGTGGATTTATGATTTTACTATAAAGGTTCAATTAGAAGACTGATACTTTTACACAACTTTAAACACCACTCTAGCAGTTCACTCCAAAAGGTGGAAGCTGATTCACATGATCGCAATATGTTAAACTCAAATTATAACTTTCAAAATTAATTTCACGTCGGAAACCAAGCATTTCATTTACAAGGCCACAAGTTTGTTATCCAGAAGTACAATGAATAATAGTCTATTAGAAGTGTTAGAACATATGGGGAAACACGGCACCAACGTTGTTACTATCCTAGATTTCCCTTTTTTTCATGCTCCCTCTCCAACATCAATCAACTTTCCTTCCAATGAGGAATCAACGCAAACTATGATGGCTCGCTGTCCCATCAACAATGCCGATATAAGGCACAACTTATCAAAACCTTAAATTGGAACCGCCACATGTGAAACTCCTCAGCGGTTGTCCGGAGTAGCACCTAGCCAGAAGCAGAGGTCGTTGTTTCTTACAAAGAAGAAAGTGAAAACAGTCATTGAGCAACAAAATGAAAAATGCGAAATGCAACGAAATACGTCCACAGCAGCATCATTCGGAAAAAAGAAGCTACCTAAATCCACGTCATATCGACGAAGCTTCACAAGCACATTTTTATTGTGACCATTATATTATCGCCGAAGCCATCCGCTACCTGGTTACAACGGAGACTAATTTAAAACAAGGATCAACATTTCAGAAAGAAAACAAACAAGAATTCTAAGTACAGAGCACGAGACTAAAGAATAACCGAATACCTCACCTCCGTCTCTATTTGATAACAATGCTGAAAGCTACCGCGCCCCTGGTGGTTCAACACTCGGTCCTCATACCATCAACTTCACGACTTCCCTCCACAAAGCAAAGACGGAACTGCACATTAGCAATACCTCTCACCGTGCACTGCCAATATTTGTTCTTATTCCATGCCCTACCAGAGAACCTGCTAGTCAAATTGCAGCTGAAGCAAAGGTTTTGCTGAAATATCACGATGGCATTGGGGTGCAGACTCTAGTTGGAGGCGTGCGATTTAAAGTTGATCAGAAACGCCTTGAATCAGATCCAGGCCATATACTTATAGCTACACCTGGTAGGTTGCTGGATCATATTGAGAATAAATCCGGAATATCTGTTCGATTGATGGGTTTGCAGATGCTTGTACTTGATGAAGCAGATCATTTAATGGACCTTGGGCTTCGAAAGGATATAGGAAAATTGTTGACTGTTCGCCTCGTCAAAGGCAATCCTTACTGTTTTCTGCAACTATCCCAAAGGAGGTTAGGCTAGGTCCGTCGAATATCTCAGCTTGTTTTGAAAAGGGAACATAAATATGTTGATACAGTTGGATTGAGTTGTGTTGAAACTCCCGTTCAGGTAAAGCAATCATATCTTATCGCTCCGCATGAATCATACTTTCAGGTAGTACACCATATTTTGAAAGAGCATGTCTCGCAAACACCTGATTATAAGGTTATTTGTTTTCTGTATTACTGGGATGGTGACATCACTCACATATAACCTGCTCGAGAAAATCAGGAAAGTAAACATCAAATGGAGTTTAACGCAACATCCTGTCGACTCAAGACCATTAAAAGATGGAATCCCAACGGATCCAACAAAACACATAAAAAACGACCATGGGAACTTCATCCACGGGAACCGCGGGAAGTGATTGCAACATCAATAAAATAGTAGCAGAAGAAGTAAGGTGTCAGTCACCTTTGAGAAGGACAGCCGAACATTATACGGCGGCATGTACAGGCGAGATGAGATTGGGTTAGCGGCAACATCAGGCTATTATAATAAAGTCATCCCCAGCACACCTAACTATCATCAAACCAACGAGTTTGAGATCCCAAACTCCATTTTGTTCCAAACTGCTTTCCATGACCAAACAAAGATGATGCGTCAGCGAACATGGCCAAATCCTCTACAAATCCCAGCTCAGGCCACGAAGCTTCCTCACGTCCAAGCCTACCTTCTGAAGCGGCAGAGCCATCTTTTCCTACCACAAGCAGCGATAGCAACTCAAGAAAGAGAGACACAAGGCTACGAACACACATTTCCTGCAATGAATCATAAATATTAGCATGCCGCAATTGGGTTGTAAATTTAGACCGGAAGCATTCACGATGAATAGACCAAACAACTCACTTACAAATTCACAGTCCTGCAACCAAAGAGGAAGGTGTTTCTAAAGATTTGTACCGGCCCAACTCTGTTTAAACACCCAAATACGGTTATGACAGCGAAAGTCATCACAGACCTGGGACTTTCTAGATCAACCATCTGATTTGCTAATTCCTGCAAATCCTCGATTGACTGTGACCTTGAAGATGGAAAATCATGAGCAGACTTTTGTGGTCCCCTTTTGAAGAGCCTTCAATGCCCTGAAGAGACATAGCAAGTAGATTACATGTTAGCTCCAACCTCTAAAAGACAGGACCATACATGATATTTGAGTATACGTTTTTACCCTGATTTCATTCTTCCTTACAATCAAAACAATAACCTGCACTTGACCTGCAATATGAAAACAAACAGCCACGGCTTCGGCGAACTCCACGGTGGTAATACGGTTAACCTGCAAGTGAGCCCAAGCCAACGTTATAACATAATTCCATAACAGATAAACACAACAAGAAACCGTGTTTGATGAAGCATTCAGGGTTAAGCAAATAAGGAAACCAAAATCGCAAGAGCATCGGAAGCAAATCAAATTCGGTTGAGATTGAAATATCAATATCATAATCAAAGCAACTCAAAACGTGTTTAAGATGGAATTACCTTGTTTCCAACGTTAACAAACCTATTTCCAAACCTAGCGAGTCCAAATCGACAAGTTTCTAACCTGCTAGAAGGAAAGAGGAAATAATTCATTACCATTAACAACATTTACTTCAGTTTCCAAATCAACAAACTCGGAACGCCTATAAGAACAACTACAATCAGATTCAGAAGGAGGAGAATACACAAAGAGAAGTACATCGACGGTACACACAGAACCCACAAAAAAAGTCCACCAACAAAATCGAAAACCCTCAAAAACCCGAAATCATAAAAGAGATAAGAAACTTATCTTTCTTGAGCTCCACCACGATAGAATTCGACAGTGTTCACAAAACCTCAAGTTCATCCACCGCGAAACCATTGACGCGAAACCACCACCAGAGCTCCTCGAATCACCGAAGCCATCGTGAGCCACCCTCTCTTGCGTCATCGCCGGAAAAGACCATCCTCCATCCGCCGTCGCCAACGATTTGGTAAGCCTCCGTTCTCACTAATATCATCGATCTTTTAACGTTTCTGGTTTTGATTTCAGGATTCAACATATGAAAAGAGATGGCGGACGATTCGAAGTCGACCGCGATCGAGAAAGAAGGAATCGTGAAACCATCGATTTGGGAGTGAATGGAGAAATTGGGAATTACGTTCCATTGTGTTTTTTCTGTTTGTTAATTTTTGTGTACGTTGAAATCACCAATACTCACTACACACACCACTAATCACAGTTTAACCCCCCATTAAGCCCTTAACCTCTTATTTAACCCTCTAATCTATCTTTTAATCAACCTAATCGTCGTTTTAAAATCAATTTAATCAATCATCACCCTTTAAAAACCAGTTTTCCTAAATAAACTAATAAATCCCTTTAATTAACTTTTTTTTCAATCAATCTTTTAATTAATCACCTGTTAGGTTAATCTATTTCACTAATCTACTAATTATTTAACATTCCAATTTAAGTTTATCTCATCAACTTAACTTTTATCTTATTAAATAAGTATGAATAATTTGTTCACACCTCTAAATAACAAAAGACCTATTTAAAATGATTTGTATTTATTCTATTTATTAAATTAAAAAATATCCTATTTAGTAAAAAACCCTCTTTTGCTAAATAACCTGTTTTATTAATAACCAAGAGATTATTTGTTTTAATAAAAACCCATCTTACAATAATTTAAATATTTTATTCGTAAAAATAGTAATAACCTTTTAAGCTATTTACTAATCTTTATCTTTAAAATTCCCATAATAGCAATAAAATCTTTTAATCAAAACCAACTCATTTAATGAATAATTTTTTTAAATCATTTCTCTCTAGGCAAATAATCAATTCACAACATTAGCTTCGCTAAATTAATCATTTAAAAACAACTTCTTTTCTTAAAAAAATTATTAAACTAATATATTTATTTTCTCATAAAATCAATTCAATCACACCCTTAATCAACTTAAATCAACATCGCATCCAACTCAATCGTACACGCTTATGCTTCCGTCTCCACTCGAATACTCACATCTTACACAATTCACTCACCTACACCTTAGCGCTTTCATGCGTATGTATGGCTTTACTTTCCGCAATTTATCTTCCGCAATCTACATTATCGCAATTTTCATTTTCGCATCGCATTCCGTCCAAAGGAAAAACCTACACATGATTCAACAATTGTGTGTAGTGCATCATTTGCATCATTCTCCCCTACGATCCTTGACCCCATTCAAGTTGATCAATTAAGATAGATCCTACCCTATAGGAAGGACCTTTATCTTTACAACATAGAAACAAACAAATACAACTCAACATACAACATTCAAACAATATTCAAACACAATAGAGAAAGATGTTAATCATCTTAAGCGAGATAGAATCTCCACCCTACATCAATACAATCAACCCGTAGGAACTTTGCCTTAAGAGAGATAAAGGCGTACCTCGTCGATCCCTATCCGAGTACTTGAGCCCTTCTCTTAAGACAATGCAAAGACTATTTTCTTACTCCTTGTGGCGGTTAAATCTCTCTTAAAATAACAACGCATCTCTTCTCCTAAAATCAATCAATCAACTACCCTAAACCCGTAGGAACTTTGACTACAGTCAAAGAACTCCTCAAACCCTGTAGGGGAACTACAGATACTCTGATTCCACTCCCGTAAGGATATGTAGGCATAAGATGCGATATCTTATCGAGTATACTTAGAAATAAACCCCTAGGTCTTTCAACCTTAAGCAGATAAACACATAGCAATAAACAAACATAAAACAAGAGGTTCCTATAGAGTACTACAGAAGCTTAGGATGCTAGTACCTTCCCTAAGTTTAACCGACCCCCGAACCTAAAACTCTCTAAACCTTGCATTTGCATTGCATTGTGGAAATTTCGATCTTTATCCCTTCCTTTGGACAAATCAAAGTTCGGTTGCAAAATGAATTAAAGATTCAAATTAATCAATAGTTTGGTATCCAAATTTCACCGCGACAGAAATGGCGACTTCACTGGGGACCCTCCGTGGGTTTCCCTAACTTATTTTTTTACTTGTTTATTGCTTTATATCTGTTATTTTTATAATTGTTTATCTATTTCTTTTGGACTGTTATCTTTGAGTGGTGAGACAAAGTCCTACACCCGAACTTGAGTGAACTTAAGATAGGATAGTGATATGTTCGACGAGACTTATAGGGAGTTGAATCCCGACCAAGTTGACTTGAAAATCACGCTCAGTTGAGACCCTTTCGAAGATGGTTTGGTTGAACGAGTAATCGTGAAAACTTTTACTATAGTCGATTGGAGTCTATGATACTGAGGACCGTAGTTACCTTTAACCCCCACTTTGGCCTTTATTAGGATGTAGTGCGGGACTATGAGGGAGTACTCCCGAAATAGTGCTACGTGATGCTACACTCAAAAGAAGTTCTCTTGAGAATATTATTAACCACCGAGTAATTGGGAAATTGATAATATCCGAAAGATGGGCTAATGACTTTGGGAACCTCATTAGAACCTTGTTCTGCAGGTACAATCAACCTTTAGTCCACAACCTTTGGGAATGGGTATACCTTCGGCTCCATGCTCGTTGCAAACCTAGGGTCCCCCTTGTTTGTTTATTCTTTGTGTCCTTATGTGCTTACCTGTGTTTGTTGCATTCATAAAGCATCATATTCGCATCAGTTTCATGGAACTCCAAGTTTATTTATAAACATTATAGAACCAATAGAGATTACAAAAGAAAATATTTTTAAATATTCTTTTAAGAGTCCTAACCTGGATGACCTAAGGAAGTTAGAAGCTCCCGTCGAAGGTCAATAGAAGTTCAAAGGACTTTCATCAATAGACAAAGGATTTCTCCTTCATTTTTCAACAAAGAAAAGAAGAGAGATGGAGGATTTATTTTCCTCTATCAGAATACTCCTTCGAAGTTGATCATGGATAGCTTATATTCAAGAAAGTCCAGATAAAAGAGCAAATCAAGAAGCACGATGAAAAACTTCCTTAGGACTTTTACTTGCTTTTATTTAGCTATTGGATCAGGACTCTTATGAGAATATTCACTTGTAATCCAATAAAAATGAATTTTCTTTGGATACTCCGTGACGTTTATAAATACTTGAGTTCCATGAAACATTTCGTTTTGCATTCTTGCATTTTTGCATTTCGCATTTTGCATTAGCATAGCATCCTTTTCATTCTGGGAGGTCTCACTCTTGCTTCATCTTCACAGACAATCTGAGTCACCGATATAACACTCGAGTCAGTCAACGTCAAAATATGGATCAATTGGAACAAGAAAACAGAGTGCTCCGTGACGAGGTTGCAACCCTGAAGGAAAATTTGGAAAGGTTGAATGGCTTAGTCGAAGCTCTGTCCAACCAGTCTGCACTCAACAACCAAGAAATTCAAGGGACCGTTATCTCCGAAATAGTATCAACACCGATCCCAGTGGTGACTACTGTTGCTGAAGTGACCTACAGCATGCCGCCAGGTTTCCCGTGGGGGATGCCTCCTTATTTCACTCCGGACGGTTATTGTCCACCTGTGCCCGAGGTCCCTGCCGTGACCACCGTTCAAGCTATTCCTGCAACTACTACTGTGATGACTAGTGCACCTCCGCGTGTGAATATTACTCCACATATCATAGACGAACCAATTTTCCATAGGGTACCCAGCGAAACTGTGGTTTGAAAGAAAGGATGGATGGGTTTCGAGGCCAATTTTCTGAAATGAAAACAGAATTGAGACCCCTTCGTGGGAAAGATCTGTTTGGAAAGAGTGCTTCTGACCTGTGCATGGTCCCGAATGTCAAGATTCCGCCAAAATTCAAGGTCCCCGATTTTGAGAAATACAAAGGGAATACTTGCCCTCAGAGTCATCTTATTATGTATACCAGTAATATGTCTGCGCAAACTGACAATGATCAATTGCTCATTCATTATTTCCAAGACAGTCTGATAGGCGCTGCACTCAAGTGGTACATGGGATTGGATAGTGCGAAGATTCGAACTTTCAACGATCTAGGTGGAGCCTTCATCAAACAATACAAATATAACATGGACATGGCTCCGGACCATGATCAGTTGAGAGCCATGGCTCAGAAAGGCAAAGAGAATTTCAAGGAATATGCTCAACATTGGCGTGAGTTAGCCGCTCAAGTCATACCGCCATTAGAAGAAAAAGAAATGACCAAGATTTTTCTGAAGACTCTCGGTCCATTCTTTTATGAGAAAATGGTAGCAAGTGCACCCAATGACTTCACTGAAATGGTTAATATGGGAATACGTTTAGAAGAAGGTGTTCGTGAAGGAAGATTAGTCAAGGAAGGGAGTATCCCCAATAATGCTAAGAAGTATGGGAGTGGTTTTATGAAAAAGAGAGAACACGAAGTAAGTGTTGTGCAGCAGGGACAATCCAAAAGAGGGTATCCGCAGCCACAACATCAACAAAATCAACAAAATCAGAGTCGTGTGGACCGAAAACTGAACTTCGATCCCATCCCGATGACATACGCTGACTTATTTCCAGCTTTGATTAAAAAAGGTCACATCCAGACGAGAGCTCCACCTAAGATACCCAAAAAGCTTCCATACTAGTACAAAGCTGACAAATTTTGCTTATACCATCAAGGTGCTCCAGGCCACGATACTGAGAACTGTTACAGTTTGAAAGCAGACGTTCAAAGGTTGGTTAAGTGCGGAATCTTATCCTTTGAGGGTTCCAATCCTACCATACATGATAATACTTTACCTCAACATGGTTCGTCCTCCGTGAGCATGATCCAAGGTTATTTGGGAAGCTCATATCAACGTAATGTCTGAAAATGAATCTAAAGGATACTTATCAGACGATTCGGCAAGCCTCCATCCCATACGAAGACTTAATAAAATCTGAGGGAAAGAACTTGTCTGGCATTTTCACTCTGTTTGTTTATGTATTTCATTTCTTTGATTTTCAAAAGCATGGCTTGTAGGGCTTGTTTATTTTGAATAATTAATACAATAAAATGGTTGTCTTGAAGAAATCCATTCGTTTCACTCGTAAAACATTTCTCACAATTTATAATGCCGACTATACCCAATTCTCTCACTTCGGTGAATAATTGGAGGGAGGATGATGAAGTAAAATGCATGATCTCTCGTTGTATGCTTTTGAATAAAAATCCTACCGATGATGTAAGGCATTGTTTCAAACCTCCTAAAACACCAGAAATAGTCAACCTTTCTTTTAAGCCTTGAGAAAAGATATGTTTTTTCTTTCCCAATCAAAACCTCATTTTTAACCTGGGGCAGGGTATCAAAAATGAACATCTTTCAAAAATTGGGTGAGCACAAATACACTTTGAACCTTTATTCCTCTGCTTTACAAATCATAAACTAAACCCATATATATAACCCATAAAGTCCTAATTGAAGTAAGGTTTAGTTCGAAAGCATACTCGATGAGATATCGTTTCCTGACTCCTATGAGCTATGCTCAAATTTAGTGTCGGCCTTATAAATAAACTTAATTCATGTCCTAACTAGTGATTTTGGTCACTAGTCATGGTGATATCTTTTTCAAAAAAAAAAAAAAGACTTCTTCGAGACAAACATATATGTTGTGTTAACAGTTTCAAAATTAACATTTCTGACTTGCTATATTTGCTTGATATCTTAGAAAGATTATGTGACGACATCACCGGTTAAAATTTTAAGACTCTGTGGACCTGGGGCAAGTTGTGTCCAGTTTGCTCACCGATACGAGTTTGACTTCATCTATAGCACAAGATTGAAGACTCAGTTATACCATCAATCAGGGGCAGTTACGTCGAGCTTCTGTGAATCTCTCCAATAGTTTGAAAACAGTGGGGCATTTGGACGCCATATTTGCTGTAAAATCCTCTCAAGACGACCTTTTTATCGTGAACCACGTGACATGGGGCATTTGAGAGTCGAAGGGGGTTTTCTGATTTAGCTTCACTCATCCAACATATTCAACAACTTTGTCAACCCAATTTCCCCATTGAATGGATATTTATTTTATCCAGGAAGCTTCTCCAATTAAGAGAGAGATCCTTTTCCGTTAGATCTCTATTCTCATCTTCAACAAGATCATTGAGATTATTTTGGCAAATTCTTCAGTAAGATCCAGATGGCCGAATATTTTCTATTCTCCAGATAGGAAGTTTTGAAGCCTTGAAGCAAGACTGTGATCCCATATATGGTTCTCCACCTGTCTACAAGTGATGTTTCTATCTTTGAAGATTGAGAGAATTTCAAAAGCAAATGTACATTCTCCGAGCAATGTTTGATCTATGAAGATTTGGTTTGAGTGCCCGGAATGTTTTTTCATCTTTTTTGTTAGCATACACATAACATATAGATAGATAGCATGACATATGCATTTTGCATCCTTTTGTTTGCTTGTTCTGTCACTCTGGTTGTGTTATCACCAAGTGATTGGGTGTGTCTTTTCCTTCCAAGTAGAATTGTTAGCCCTAGGCAGAAGGAGCACGGTATTTCCATTTCCCCATGAAGCTTGATCTTCATGGAAGACGGTTGTTTTAGTATGTTCCCATTTGAGTTCATACCTCAATGGTCGAGTCTTGTTTGACAGCTTCTCTTCGGCTATTTCCCAAAGTGAACTTCGGCCCTTGACAACCGCATTGGTGGACACCTCCGACTTTTGAATGTGGATTAAGTGTGCATTTATTTCGCACTTAACTCCCAAGGAAGGATTTTTATGAAGATAACTATTGAAGACGGATATTTCTCCAACAGCGCTATCAGAAGCTTCTCAACAATTTGAATCTGGATTGCGACATCCTCTTTATTTGAGTGACTCGTTTTGATCAGGATCTTGTTCAAAACGACAAATAGTAGTCTCCTCAAGACAATTTGTCCACTCCCAGTGGATTTATCAAGATTATCAAGTCATCAAAAGGCATTCCTCCAGAAATCTGTCAGAGAAAGGCGTGTGTGTGTGTCTGAGTGTGTATGTGCCTGCATTGGTGTGTGTGTGTGTGCATGCGTGTGAGTGCCTGCGCGCGCCTGCGTGCGTGCTGTGTGTATGTGTCTGTGTCTGTGTGTGTGTGTGTGCGTGTGCATGCCTTTGTGCGTGCGTGTGCATGTTTGTGTGTGTCTGTGCGTGTGTGTGTCGGTGAGTCTGCGCGAGTGCGCGCGTGCGTTCGTGCGCATGTATGTGTGCACCAGCGAATGAGTGTGTGCGTGTGTTCGCGTGCGTTTGCGTGCGTATGTGTGTACGCGTGCGTGCCTGTGCGTGTGTCTGTGTGTGCGCGTGCGTGCGTGTGTCTCTGCGTGTCTCTGTCTGTGTCTGTGTGTGTGCGTGTGTGTCTGTGTGTGTGCGTGCGTGTGCGTGTCTGTGTGTGTGTGTGTCCGTGTGTGTGTGCGTGTATGTAAGCATGTGTGTGTACGTGTGCGTGTGTTTGTATGTGCGCGTGTCTGTGTATTTTCGGGCGTGCGCGCGTGTGCTTGCGTGTGTCTATGCATGTCTGTGTCTATGTGTTTGCGTGTGCGTGTGCGTGTTTGTATGTGTGCATGTGCGCGTGTGCGCGTGCGTATCTGTGCGTAATTGTGTGTGGACGCGTGCGCGCGCGTATTGGTGTGTGTGTGTGTATGTATGTTTGTGTGTGTGTGTGTGTGCGTGCGCGTGTGTGTGTATATGCTGCGTGTGTGCGTGTGTGTATGCACGTGTGTGTCTTTGTCTGCGTGTGTATGTGCGTGCGTGCTCGCACGTTTGTGTATATGTGTGTGTATGTGTGTGTGTGTGTGTGTCTATGTGTGTGTGAGTGTCTGTGTATCTGTGCACATGTGTGTGGATGTCTCTGTGTGTACGTGTACGCGTGCGTATCTGTGCGTCTGTGTCTGTGTGTGTGCACGCATGTCTGTGTGTGTCTGTGCGCCCGTGTGTGTGTGTTTGTGTGTTTGTGCAAGCGTACGCGTGCATGCGTGTGTCTCTGTGTGCCTGTGTCTGTGTGTGTGTGTGCCCATGCGTGTCTATGTGTGTGTGTGTGCGCGCGTGCGTATCTGTGTGTGTGTCAGTGTGTTTGTATGCGTGCGCGTGCGTGCAAGTGTGTGCGCGTGTGTGTGTGTGTGTGGGTGGGAGCGAGCGCGCGCGTGCGTTCGTGCTGCGTGTCTGTGTCTGTATGTGTCCGTGTGCGTGTGCGTGTCTGTGTGCGTGCGCGTGCGTGTTTGTATGTGTGTGTGTGTGTGTATGTATATGCGTGTGTGCGTGCGTGTGGGTGTGTGTGTGCGTATGTGTGTGCGCGTGTGCTTGCAAGTGTGTGTGTGCGCGTGCGTGTCTGTGCATGTCTGTGTATGTGCGCGCGTGCGTGCGTGCGTGCCTGTGCATGTCTGTGTGTGTGTGTGTATGGTTGCGTGCGTGCGTGCGTGTCTGTGCATGTCTGTGTATGTCTGTGTGTGTGTATGTGCGTGCGTGCGTGCATGTCTGTGTGTGTGCGCGCATGCGTGCATGTGTGCGCGTGTGTGTGTTTGTACATGTGTGAGCATGTTTGCGTGTCTATGTGTTTGCGCGCGCGCGCGCGTGTGTGTGGGTGGGTGCGTGCGCGCGCGTGTTTGTTGGTGTGTGTGCGCGTGCGCGTGTGTGTGTCTGTGTGTATGTATCTCTACGTGTGTGTGTGTGTGTATGTCTGCGTGCCTGTGCGGGCGCGCGTGTGCTTGTTTGCGTGAGTGCGTACATGCGCGTGCGCGTGTGTGGGCGTGTGTGTGCGTGTGAACGGGCGTGCGTATGGGCGCGCGCAAGTGTTCTTGCATGCGCGCACGCGTACTTTGGTTCTTATGTGCGTGCGCGTGCGTGCGTGTGTCTCTGCGTGTCTGTGTCTGTGTGTGTGCGTGTGCGTACGTGTGTGTATGTGCGCGCGTGCAAGTGCATGTCTGTGCGTGAGCGTGTGTGGGCGGGAGCGTGCGTGCGTGTGGGTAAGTGTGCGTGTGTGTGTGTTTGTGTGTGTGTGTGTATGTGTCTGTGTGTTTGTGTGTCTACGCACGCGAGCGCGTGCTTGCGTGTAGAGGTGCCCGCGCGTGCGTGCGTGTATCTCTCCGTGTCTGGGTCTGTGTGTACGCGTGTACGCGTGCGTGTCTGTGTGTGTGCATGTGCGTGTGCCAGTGTGTGCATGTGCATGTGCCAGTGCGTGTCTGTGCGTGTCTAAATGTGTGGGTGCGTGCGTGCGTGGGTGTTCCCGCGCGTACGTGCATGCTTGTGCCCGCGCGCGCGTTCATGCATGTTGTGTGTATGTGTCTGTGTTTGTGCGTGTGCGTGCGCATGCGTGTCTCTGTGTGTGTGTATGTGCATGTGCGTGTGTGCGCGTGTGTGTGTGTGCGTGTGCGTGTCTATGTGTGTGCGTGTGTGTTGGTGTGCGCGTGCGTGTGTGTGCGCGTGCGTATCTGTGCGTGTTTGTATGTGTACATGTGTATGCGCGTGTGCGTGCGTGTGTGTGTGTACGCATGCGTGCATGTGTGCGTCTATGTGTGTGTACGTGCATGTCTTTGTCTGTGTGCGTGTGTGTGTGTGTGTGTGCGTGTGCTCGCGCGTTTGTGTGTGTGTGTATGTGTGCGTGTCTGTGTGTGTGTGTGTGTGTATGTGTGCGTGTGTGTGTGTGTGTGTGTGTGTATATGTGTGTGTGTGTGTGCATGTGGATGTATGTTTGTGTGTGTGTGCGTGTGCGCACGCGTGTGCTTGCCTGCATGTGTGTGTGCGCGCGTGCGTGTTTGTGCATGTTTATGTGTGTGTGCGCGTGCGCGCGCGTGTTTGTTGGTGTGTGCGCACGTGCGTGCGTGTGTCTCTGTGTGTGTCTGTGTGCGTATCTGTGTGTCTGTGTGTGCGCGTCCGTGTCTGTGCATTTCTGTATGTGTGTGTGTGTGTGTGTGCGTGTGTGCGTGTGGGTACGTGCGTGCTTGCATGCGTGTGTGTGTGTGTGTGTGCTTGCGTTCGTGCATGTCTGCGTGTGCGCGTGCGTGCGTGTGTCTCTGCGTGTCTCTGTCTGTGTCTGTGTGTGTGCGTGTGTGTGTGTGCGTGCGTGTGCGTGTCTGTGTGTGTGTGTGTGTGTCTGTGTGTGTGTGTGTGTGTGCGTGTATGTAAGCATGCGTGCGTATGTGTGCGTGTGTTTGTATGTGCGCGTGTTTGTGTGTTTTCGGGCGTGCGCGCGCGTGCTTGCGTGTGTCTATGCATGTCTGTGTCTGTGTGTTTGCGTGTGCACGTGCGTGTTTGTATGTGTGCATGTGCGCGTGTACGCGTGCGTATCTGTGCGTAATTGTGCGTGGGCGCGTGCGCGCGCGTATTGTTGTGTGTGTGTGTATGTTTGTGTGTGTGTGTGCGTGCGCGTGTGTGTATATGCGTGCGTATGTGCGTGTGTGTGTGTGCACGTGCGTGTCTTTGTCTGCTTGTGTATGTGCGTGCGTGCTCGCGCGTTTGTGTATGTGTGTGTGTATGTTTGTGTGTGTGTCTATGTGTGTGTGAGTGTCTGTGTATCTGTGCACGTGTGTGTGCATGTCTCTGTGTGTAAGTGTGCGCGTACGTGTCTGTGCGTCTGTGTCTGTGTGTGTGCGCGCATGTCTGTGTGTGTCTGTGCACCCGTGTGTGTGTGTTTGTGTGTTTGTGCAAGCGTACGCGTGCATGTGTGTGTCTCTGCGTGCCTGTGTCTGTG
>OZ012735.1:706117411-706124911 GCA_963859935.3 Lathyrus sativus | reverse complement strand
TATGCTTGCATGCGCGCGTGCGTGTGTGTTTGTGAGCCTGAGCACGCGCGCGTGCGTGCGTGTGTCTCTGTGTGTCTGTATGTGTGTGTGTGTGTCTGCGCATGCGTGTCTATGTGTGTGTGTGCGCATGCGTGGCTGAATGTGTGTGTGTGTGTGTGTGCGCGCGTGCTTGCTTGGGTGTGAGTGCATGCACGCACGCGTGTGTGTGTGAGTGTGTGTGCGCACGCGTGTATGCGTGCTGCGTGTCTGTGTCTGTGTCTGTGTGTGTCTGTATGCGCCTGCATGTCTGTGTGTATGCGCGTGCGTGTCTATGAGTGTCTGTGTATACGTGTGCGTGTGGGTGTGTGTTTATGTGTCTCTCTGTGTGTGTGTGTGTGTGTGTGCGCGTGCTTGCTTGGGTGCGAGTGCATGCATGCGCACGCGCATGTGTTTGTGGGTGTGCGCGGGCGTGCTTGCGTGTTGCGTGTCTGTGTCTGTGTGTGTGTCTGTGTGCGCGTGTGTGTCTGTGTACGTGCGTGTGCGTGTCTGTGAGTGTCTGTGTATACGCGTGTGTGCGTGCGTGTGGGTGTGTGTCTATGTGTCTGCGGGTGTGTGTGCGCGTGTGCGTGCGTGCGTGTGTATTTGTGTGCGCGCGTGTGTCTCTGTGTGCATGTCTATGAGCGAGCGTGTGCGTGTGTGCGCGCGCCTGCCGTCGTGTGTCTCTGCGTGTCTGTGTATGTGTGTGTGCATGTGCGCGTGCGTGTCTGTGAGTGTGTGTATGCGAGCGTGCGTGCGTGTGCATGCGTGCGTGTTTGTGTGTTTGCGCGTGCGTGTTCGTGTGTGTGTGTGTGTGTGTGTGTGTGTGTGTGTGTGCGTGCGCGTGTTTGTTGGTGTGTGCGCGTGTGCGTGTCTGTGTGTGTGTGTCTATGTGTCTGTGCGGGCGGACGTGTGCTTGTGTGTATGAGTGCGTACGCGAGTGTGTGCGTGTGTGTATGTCTCTGCGTGTGTGTGTTTGTGTGTGTGTGCGTCTGTGTTTGTGCATGTCTGTGTGTGCGCGTGCATACGTGTGTGTGTGCATGCGTGCATGCGTGTGTGCGCGTCTGTGTGTGTCTGTGTGTACACCTGCATGCGTGTCTGTGTGTGTGCGTTTGTGTACGCGTGCGTGCGTGCGTGTGTGTGCATGCGTGCGTGCGTGTCTGTGTGCGTACATGCGTGTGTGTCTGTGCGCGCGCGTGTGTGTGTGTGTCCGCGAGCGTGTACGCGTGTACGTGTGTGTGTGTGTGCGTGTACACGTGTTGCGGGTGCGCGCGCGTGTGCGAGTGCGCCGACGCGTGCACGAACGCATGCGCGTGTGGACGTATGTCTCTGCGTGTCTGTGTTTGTGTCTGTGCGTGTGCGTGTGCGTGTGTGTGTTTGTGTGTGTATGCGTGCGTGTCTGTGATTGTCTGTGTGTGTGGGGGGCACGCGTGCGAGGATGGGTGCGTGTGCGTGCGTGTGTGTGTGTGTGTGCATGTGTGCATGTATGTTTGTGTGTGTGTGCATGTGCGTGTCTGTGCGTGTCTATGTGTGTGTTTGCGCATGCGTGCATTCATGCGAGTGTGTCCGTGTGTGTGTTCGTGTGTGCACGTGTGCGTGTGTGTGTGTGTGTGTGTGTGTGTGTGCACGTGTGTGTGTGTGTTTGTGTGTGTGAAAGTGCGTGCGCGCGCATTTGTGTGTGTGATTGTGTTTGTGTGCGTGCGTGTCTGTCTGTGCGTGCGTGTCTGTCTGTGCGCGTGCATGCTTGCGTGTGTATGTGTGTGTGCGTGCACGCGTGTCTGTGTGTGTGGGTGCGTGCGTGCGCGTGTGCGTGTGTGGGTATGTGTGTCTCTGCGTGTCTGTGTATGTGTGTGTCTGTGCGCGTGTGCGCGTGCGTGTGTGTGTGTGTGCGTGTGTGTGTGTGAGAGAGAGAGCGTGTGTGTGTGTGTGAGTGTGTGTGTCTGTGTGTGTGCACGCGTGAGTGCGTGCGTGCGTGCATGTGTGTGCCTACGTGTGCGCGTGCTCCCGTGTGCGTGCGCATACGCGCGAGCGCGCGCGCGTGCTTGCGTGTGTCTCTGCATGTCTGTGTCTGTGTCTGGGTGTGTGCGTGTGCGCGTGCGTGTCTGCGTGTGCGTGTGTGTGTGTGTGTGCGCGTGTGCGTGTGTGTGTGTGTATGTGTGTGTGTGTGTGTGTGTGTGCGTGTGTGTGTGTGTGTGTGTGTGTGTGTGAGTGTCTATGTGTCTGTAAGGGCGCGCGTGCGTGCTTGTGTCTCTGTGTGTCTGTGTCCGTGTCTGTGTGTTTGCGTGTGCGCGTGCGTGTCTGTGGGTGTAAGTGTCTGTGTGTGCGCGTGCGTGTCTCTGCATGTCTGTGCGTGCGTGCGTGCGAGAGTGTGCGTGCGTGCGTGTTTGTATGTGTACGCGTGTCGTGCGTGTCTATGTGTGTATGTGTGTGTGTTTGTGTGTGTGTGTCCCTGTGTGCGTGCGTGTCTCTGTGTGTGTGTGTGTGTGTGTGTGCGTGCGTGTCTGTGTCTGTGTATGTGTGTGTGTCTGTGTGTGTGTGCGCGTGTGCGTGCGTGGGTGTTTGTGTGTGTGTGTGTGCGTGTGCGTGTCTCTGCGTGTCTGTGCGTGCGTGCGTGCGAGAGTGTGCGTGCGTGTGTGTCTGTATGTGTACGCGTGCGTGTCTGTGTGTGTCTGTGTGTCTCTGTGTGCGTGCGTGTCTGTGTGTGTGTGTATGTGTGTGTGTGTGTGCGTGCGTGGCTGTGTGTGTATGTGTGTACGTCTGTGTGTGTGTGTGTGTGCGCGCGCGTGTGCGTGCGTAGGTGTTTGTGTGTGTGTTTGTGTGTCTGTGTGTCTGTGTGTGTGCGTGCATGGGTGCGTGCGTTGTTGCGCGTATGCGCGCGCGTGTATGTGTGTGTGTGTGTGTGTGTGCGTGCATGGGTATGCGCGCGCGTGCGTGTGTGTCTGCGTGTCTGTGTCTGTGTCTGTGCGTATGCGTGTGTGCGTGCATGTCTGTGTGTGTTTGTGTGTGTGTGCGCGTGTGTGTTTGTGCGTGTTTGTGTGTGTGTGCGCGTGTGCGTGTGTGATCGCGACTTTCTGAGTCTAATCGAATTAACTGCAAGTGTACAGTCTATCGCGTAGTAATAAGGATATCGAACCCACAAGGACTCGTAGTCAATCTAGTATATTCGAACGCTACTATGTTTAGCTAGGTTGATTATGATTTAAAGGGGAATTATGCAATGGTAAAGGCTAACTAAAGAAAAGCTAAAAATTTCTTAGAATAATAATGCAAGTAATCGGTATGCAATGACACAATGCTCCGAGGATTCGACAAGTTACCGACGCGGTTTACTAATTTTCAGAGATGGTTTTCAGAAGAAAATAACAATTTAAAGACTTTTGTCTCACGATGGTTGTTGATGCTAGTCGCAACTCTAAGGCGGAACGTATGCTTTCGCTATCCTGTTCGGGGTTAAGATTGATTTTTGAAAACCGTTGAGTTCTTATCTCTTTTAAAATGTTTTCGCTATGTTTAAAATAGATGCTCAGTTTTTACTCTCTGGTCATAGCCTCAGCTTTCGCATGTCGGTTCATACCTTAGTAAATCCCCCACTGTCGTGGCGAGATTGCTTTAAATAAATTCTCGCTGTCACGACGAAGTTTAGTTTGATAGTTTTGGTTTAAAAACTAGAGCCAGAAACAAGTTTGAAAAAAGAAAGATTATGTCGGCTATTATCGAACCTCGTTCTACTAGTTCATCACATACCGATCGATGCGGTTTTAGCTAGACATAAAACTTAAGGCATGCATACTTGAATTCAAAAGGCAGAACACGTAAACATACATATTAGAACAAATAAAATTCAATTAATACTAATAACGGAACCTGTAATTAATTCGGGTTCGGCACTTGGATAATCCTCCACAATGTTGGCCGGATTACTCTTGTGATAATTAATTGTGCGAAAAAGTAAGAACAGAAATTACAATTGAAATTCTGGAAAGGAAACAAAAGGAGGGAAACAAAACAGAAAAGAAACAAGCAGGAAAATATCTTCTGGTATTAAAATCGGCAACAATTCGTGGTCTTCAATGCGGCCCCCTTGTTTCAATCCCAAAGCCCTCTATTTATAGTGTATGAATGCTACGTGAACTGCTAATGGAAGTGTCTTCGAGGGTCAGAAAATCCAGGGAGTCGTGCGCTTAATTTGGGATTTTGTTTGCACGTCTCTGAAAGTGGACAATGTGCAGAAAATGTGCCTATGACGGTCGTGGGGAGCCATGACGCTCGTCACGCCTGTGACGGTCGTGGTGAGACCATGACGCTCGTCACGCCTGTGACGGTCGTGGTGAGACCATGACGGTCGTCATATCAGCAGAATTAGATTTTGCTGCTTTTCTGGTTCTTTTTCTTCTGTTATAAGTTCTTTTGAGCTTGTTTCGCTTATCTTGCCTCGTTTGAACATTGACTTCATAAACCTGCAAAACATTAAACAACAATGCGTGTATGGTGCGAAATCGGGGTGAAATCGACCGTTAATAACATGAAATTATGGCATTTTATTATATATGTTTTCGCGTTATCAGTGCATGCATATGCGTGCACACGTGCGTGTCTGTGTGTATGTGTGTGTGTGTGTGTGAGTGTCTGTGTGTTTGTGCGAGCGTACGTGCGTGCGAGTGTGCACGCGCGCGCTTGTGTCTCTAGGTGCGTGTGTGTGTGTGTGTGCGTGTGTGTGTCTCTGAGTGTCTGTGTCTGTGTTTGTGTGTGTGTGTGTGCGTGTGTGTGTGTGCGTGTGTGTGTGTGTGTGTGTCTATGTCTGTGTCTGCGGGTGTGCGCGTGCGTGCGTGAGAGTGCGTGCTTGCGTGTGTGTCTCTGTGTCTGTGTCTGTGTGTGTGCACGTGCGTGCGTGTGAGTGTGAGCGTATGTGCGCACGTGTGTGGGTGTGTATGTGCGCGCGCGTGTCTTTGTATGTGCGTATGTGCGTGCGTGCGTGCGTGTGTGTGTGTGTGTGTCTATCCGCGCGCGCGTGTTGGCGCTTAAGTGTGCGCGTGCGCCTGTGTCTCTATGTGTGTGTGTATGTGCGTGCAGGGAGGTGCATGTGTGTGTACGCACATGCGTTCGCGTGCCTCTGCGTATCTGTGTCCGTGTGTGTGTGTGCGCGTGCCTGTCTGTGCGTGTGCGTACGTGTGTGTGCGCGTGCATTTCTGTGCATGTGCGTGTGCGTGTGCGCATGCGTGCGTCGTGTCTATGTGGGTGTGCGCGCGTGCGTATGTGTCTGTGTGTGTATGTTTGTATGTCTACACACACGCGCACGTGCTAGCATGTAGGAGAGTGTGTGCGTGTGTCTCTGCGTGTCTGTGTCTATGTGTGTGCGTGTGCGCGTACGTGTCTATGTGTGTGTGTGTACGCGTGTGTGTGTCTGAGTGTGTACGTGCGTGTGTGCGTGCGTGCATGGGTGTGTGTGTGTGTGTGTGTGTGCGCCCGCGCGCGCATGCGTGCATGCTGTGTGTATGTGTATGTGTGTGTGTGTGTGTGTGCATGGGCGTGTCTTTGTGCGTGCACGTACATGTCTGTGTGTGTGTCTGTGCGCGTGTATGTGTGTGTGTGTGTGTGCGTCGGTGAGTCTGCGCGGGCGCGCGCTTGCGTTCGTACGTGTGTATGTCAGCGCGAGCGCATGAGTGCGTGCGCGTGTTCGCGCGCGCTTGCATGCGTACGTGTGTGCGCGTGCGTGCGTGTGTCTCTACGTGTCTGTGTCTGTGTGCGTGCGTATTTGTGCGTGTGCGTGAGTGTGTGTGCATGCATGTGTGTGTCCGTGTGTGTTTGTGCGTGTGTGCGTTTGAGTCTGTGTGCGCGTGCGTATGTCTACGTGCGCGTGTGTCTGTTTGTATGCGCGCGCGTGCTTCCGTGTTTCTATGCGTGTCTGTGTCTGTGTCTCTATGTTTGCGCGAGCGCGTGCGTGTTTGTGCGTGTGCGCGCGCGTGCGTATCTGTGTGTGTCTGTGTGTGTGCGTGTGTGCGCGCGCGCGTGTTTGTGCACGTGTGCGCGTGTGTGCGTGTGTGCGTGTGTGTGTGTGTGTGTGTGTGTTCACGTGTGTGTCTTTGTTTGTGTGTGTGTGCGTGCGTGCTCACGTGTTTGTGTGTGTGTGTGAGTGCATGCGCGTGTGCGTGTCTGTGTGTGTGTCTGTGTGTGTGTGTGAGTGTCTGTGTGTCTGTGCACACGCGTGTGTGCATTCTTGTTTCTCTGTGTGTCTGTGTCTGTGTGTGTGCGTGTGCGCGTGCGTGTCTTTGTTTGTGCACAGATGTGTGTGTGCGTGTGCGTGTCTGTGCGTGTCTGTGCATGCGTGCATGCGTGAGTGTGTGTGTGTGTGCGGGCGGGCGTGTCTGTGTGTATACGCGTGGGCGTGCGTGTCTGTGTGTGTGTGTCTATGTGTGTGTGTCTCTCTCTGTGTGTGTGCATGTCTGTGTGTGTGTCTGTATGTGTGTATGTGTGTGTATGTGTATTTATGTGCGTGTGTGCGCGTCCGTGTCTGTGTGTGAGTCTGTGTGTCTGTGTGTGTGTGTGTGTGCATGCTTGCGTGTGTGTTTGTGTGTCTATGTGTGTGTGTGTGTGTGCATACGTGGGAGTGGGTGTGCGCGCGCGTGTCTTTTTCTGTGTGTGTATGTTTGTGTGCGTGAGTGGGTGCATGCGTGCCTGTGTGTGAGCGTGCGTGTGTCTCTCCGTGTATGTGAATGTGTCCGTGTGCGTGTGTGTGTGTCTGTTTGTGTGCGTGTGTGTGTGTGTACGCATGCGTGTTTGTGCGTGTCTGTGTGTGTGTGTGTGCGCGTGTGCGCATGCCTGCGTGCGTGTGTGTGCATGCGTGTGTGCGTGCATGTGCGTGTGTGTGTGTGTGCGTTTTCGCGTGCACGCGTGTTAGTGTGTGCGCGTGCCTGTGTCTCTTTGTGTGTGCGTGTGTGTGCGAGGGGGTACATGCATGTGTAAGCGCGTGTGTTCGTGTGTCTCTGTGTATTTGTGTATGTGTGTGTGCGTGTGTGCGTGCGTGTCTGTGCGTGTGCGTATGTGTGTGTGCGTGTGCATTTCTGTGTATGTCTATGTGTGTACGTGCATGCGTGTGTGTGCGCATGCGTGCGTGTCTATGTTTGTGTGCGTGTGTGCACGCGTGCGCGTGTGCGTGTATGTGTGTGTGTCTGTGTGTGTGTGTGTTTGTGTGTCTACGCACGCGCACGCGTGCTTGTGTGTAATGGTGCGCGCGTGCTTGCGTCTGTCTCTGCGTGTCTGCGTCTGTGTGTGTGCGTGTGCGCGTACATGTCTACCTGTGTGCGTGTGCGTGAATGTACGCGCGTGCGTGTCTAAGTGTGTACGTGTGTGTGTGCGTGCGTGCGTTTGTGTGTGTGTATGTGTGTGCATGCGCGCGCGTGCATGCATGTTGTATGTATGTGTCTGTGTCTCTTTGTGTGTGTGCGTGCGCGTGTCTTTGTGCTTGTCTGTGTGTGTGTGTGTGTGTGT
>OZ012735.1:706115662-706116911 GCA_963859935.3 Lathyrus sativus | reverse complement strand
GCCTATATGTGCGTGTCTGTGTGTGTGTATGTGTGCGTGCGCGCGGGCGTGTGTGTGTGTGTGCATGCGTGCGTGCGTGTGTATGTGTGTTTGTGTCTGTGTGTGTCAGTATGTGTGTGCGCGTGGTGTGTGTGTCTCTGCGTGTCTGTGTGTGTCTGTATGCGTGTGCGCATGTGTGTCCATGTGTGTGCGCGTGCATGTCTGTGTGGGTGAGCGTGCGTGCGTGCGTGAGTGGGCGTGCGTATGTGTGTGTGTGTGCGTGTGTGTATGTGTGTGTGTGTGTGTAAGAGTGAGTGCGTGCGTGTGCGTGTGCGTGTCTGTGTGTGTGCGTATGTGCGTGCGTACGTGCGTGCGTGTGTATGTGCGTGTGTGTGTGCGGGCGAGTCTGCTTATGTTTGTGTGCGCGTGCGTGTCTCTATGTATGTGTGTTTATGTGTGTGTATGCGTGCATGTGCACGCGCGTTCGCGCGTGTGTCTCTGCTTGTCTGTGTCCGCGTGTGCGCGTGCATGTTTGTGTGTGTGCGTGTGTATGTCTGTGCGCGTGTGTGTCTGTGTGTGTCTGTGCGTGTCTGTGTGTGTGCGCGTGTGTGTGATGCGTGCGTGTGTTTGTGTGCGGGGCTGCGTGCGTGCGTGTGTGTATGTGTGTGCGTGTGTGTGTGTGCGTGTCTCTGAGTGTGTGCGCGTGTGTGCATGCGTGTGTGCGCGTGTGTCTGCACACGCGCGCGCGTGTGTGCTTGTGTCTCTGCGTGTATGTGTCTGTGCGTGTAAGCATGTGTGTGCATGTCTATGTGTGTGCGTGTGTGTGACTGTGAGCGTGCGTGTTTGTGCGTATGTGCATGCGTGTGTGTGCGTGCATGGGTGTGTGTGTGTGTGTGCGCGCGCACGCTGGTATGCGTGTCGCGTGTCTTTGTCTGTGTGCATGGGTGTGCGCGTGCGTGTTTGTGTGTGTGCGCATGCATGTTTATTATGTGTGTGTATATGGATGCGTGCGCGCGCGTGTGCGTGTGCGTGCATGCTTACGTATGTGTGTGTGCGCGCGCGTGTGTCTTTATGTGTGTGTGTGTGTGTGCGTGTGAGCGTGCGCGTGCGCGTGCGGGCGTCTGTCTCTGTGTGTCTGTGTGTGCGTGTGCGCGTACGTGTCAGTGTGTGTACGTGTGTGTGTGTGTGTGTGCGTGTGTGTCTGTGTGTGTGTGCGTGGGTGTGGGTATGTGTGTGTATTTGTGTGCCTGCACACGCGCGCGCGTACCTG